>JAPMLY010002076.1:0-65807 GCA_026401115.1 Tetraselmis chui
GGGGGAGGGGGGGGAAGTGGAGAGGAGATTCTCTGGTCAAAATGTGAAGAACGCCTTATACCGTGGAGCTAAGACGGGTAAGGTTTGTTTCTCTGTGGGGATGTGCTGTCGGCTGAGGAAGCGATCACGGCAACTACTTGGGTACTCACGAAGGAGACCGGTATACCTTTGTCGCCAAGAGGACTTACAACTTGTTTGTGATGAGGTTACTCGTGTTGCGCTTACGGATGACAAGTTGCAGAATGTCTCATTTTTTGTTGCGTCCAGTCCTTCCATGTCCGTCGACAACCATCTACGTACACATGCAAAGTTCGAGGCAATAGTAGAAACTGCTTCGACCATGCTAACTTCCACTTACGTTGTTCTAGCTTACCATCAATGTTCACTCAGTCGCGTATGGCAGCTCACTATGGTAACGCGAAGAACAACGAGATTGCGTGCTAACTCATTCGATTTGGTTTCCTGACACTTGGGCAAAGTTTCCGGAAATTGTTCGAGAAACAGATTTTTGGGGAATGACGATGACGACGTGACGAAAAAGGTTTTCTTGTAATCCCCTCGCTATACATATACTGATTGTGGTCGTGCATAAATCAGGAGCGTGGGTTTGCTTGACCGTTTGGTTGGTAAAGAGCCGGTGGATTTACGCATTTGGACCCCCCAACTAGCAACCATTGTGAAATGCGACGCCCGACGGCTGCGCAGCGGTGGCTTTCCCGGAGGGGGGTGCGCTCACATGCCCATCGGTACTCACCCCCACCTCTTCGTGGTGGCCGATAGTAGCATTATAGCCGTGCCATGCTTTGCACGATTGGGGGCTAGATTGGGTGAATCCGGCAGTTGTGATGCGTGCAATATGCAGTTGTCAAGAAGCCTCGGTACGATGGGCTTTCAAAATGTTATTTGTACAACAAGCCCTAAGATCTCCCGCTCGGACAGTCCGTTGTTACTTTTCAAGGTTGGATGCTACCTGAATATTCTCTTGCTAAAATAGCGAGACGTTTTTCTCACGAGTTGTTTGGTGGCGAGGAGGGTGCGGACGGATATACGGCGGACGGTGGGTGTTGGAGATGGCGGGGGACAACTGGTAAGCAGCGCCAGGGAAGGCCGCTCGCTTGACGTCGACTAGCCATGTGGATGTCGAGCCTCCCCTCGGGGTGGCATACAATAGGAAGTAGGCCGGAGGCGTGTCGCAGCCGGAGAAGCGGCACGGTCTCGCGGCGGAGATATTCGTTATTGGCCGCCGCGACAAAATGCCCGGTAAGGAGGGTTTCGGCTAAAAAGATTGCGTACCCAACATCTTTTGAGGACGGCGCGTTGATGCATGTGTTCGATCGACCCCTCCCCTTATTTGTACCCAGTTGTCGATAGGCTGCTTGAGGCAGTTTGCGTAGGGTTATCGCGACGGCTTAATGCTCGTAAAGGCAGTCCCCTATCAACGTATGGCATTGGGGGAGGGTGCGAACGGATCCGGCGCGATCAAACATGTGTTGGAAAACAGCCGGCGATGGACCGGGGATATGAGAAAACTATGGCACGGTAGCAAGAGCTCCAGCAGGAAACCGTCTGAGGCTATGACCGTCTTTTTTTTTCCAGCCCCCGGAGGAGGAGAGAAGCCTATAATAGGAGGGAAGCTACGATGGTACCAGCAGCGAGTATCTCGGATGAGGGTGTGCGTGGATCGTGACGGGACCGTCGACGACTTGGGCGAGGGGGTTTTCGCATGCCTTCCCCCCCAGCTCCGACACGGCCAGAGTCGTACATTAGCATATGTCATGTAGATCCGACTCGCCGAGGGCAGGCTTGCTAGCTTGGCTAATCAGCGCCTTCGCAACGGCTAGAGAATCGTGAACATTAGCGGCACGTTATTTTTCATACTTGCTATCTCCATAAAAATAAACATTTGAAAAATTTATTTACGGGTATAATTTATATGGTGTTGTTACTGTCACTGGAGAGGTTGGAATTAGTGGTTCACGGCGCAAACCCTAAGAATGAAATAGACTTATTGCTATGGTCATAGGGAACGCCCAAAGGCAACAACCGTTAACCCGGTATTGTTGTAAATCATCTTCATTTTCATTAACCTCGACAACCCGGCTCCGACAAAAGCTGACTCGGACATCCCTTCTCCGCCTGACCCGACCCCACCCGACATCGTTTGGGCTACCGCCTTTGAACCTATTGAACCATGCAAACACAGTTAGTGTGGAAGATAACGTACGCAAACGTAGTTACAGTCACAGTCCCGCAAACGGAACTGTTAAGGCGACAACCAGCCTACAGGCGTGGTGTCGGGACAACAGAAGTGTCAGAGCTGTAGCCTAGCGACAGCTCTGTACCGAGTCAAACAGTTTATCGGTATGTCCGATCTAGACATGTACTAATCATATCTAGAGTAGCTTACAGTAGCTATCTGCAACTAATACGTATGCGGTATTACTTACAACACTCCCCCTGAAGGTAGCTACGGGATGAAGCGTTGCATTGGGTCTTGTCCTCCAAGGATCGCACTTCGGTGTCGTGCTAGTGCAGGTCCTGGGAGGGGTTTGGTGAGCATGTCAGCCACCATCTGGTCAGTGGGGAGGTACCTCAACTTGATGGTCCCTTGCTCCACGTGGTCTTTGAGAAAGTGCCACTTCAGGCCGATGTGTTTAGTCTTCTCGCTGACCAAGGCATTCTGGGAGTATGCAATGGCGCTTTGGTTGTCCTCCCAGATGGTGGTGGTTTCGGTGATAGGGGAGTCGAAGATTTCCCCCAAGAGTTGTCGGAGGTGGAGTCCCTCCTTGGTGGCGTCAGCCGCAGAGTAGTACTCGGCTTCACACGTGGATTGAGCCACACAAGTCTGTTGTTTGGACTTGTAACTGATTGGCCCGCGTCCGAGGGTGAAGAGATAGCCCGAGCGAGACTTGCGGGTGCTGCTGTCGTTGGCCCAATCAGCGTCGGCAAAGCCTGTGAGTTGGAGACTGTGGTCCATGCCCCCCCCCAACGTCAGGCGCATGTTGATGGTGCCATGGAGGTAGCGGAGGACCTTTTTCAGAGCCTGCAAGTGTGCCTCGGTGGGCGAGGCTTGGGCAGAGCCGAGGATGCTCAATGCCGTGGAGACATCGGGGCGGGTACAAACGGCGGCGTACTGAAGGCTGCCCAGGAGGCTTGGGTAGACGTCCTTGACCACTCCTGTGAGAGAAGGCGAGTTCAAGTGTGTAAGGCCGGCGAGGAAGCCTGGGTCCATCGGAAGGGACGACGGCTTAGAGTCAGACATGCCGTACTTGGCGAGGATGTCGCGCAGGTACTTGGACTGGTCCAGCGAGATTGTGCGCGTGGAGCGATCGCGGGTAATGTGCATGCCGAGGAGTTGGGAGAGGTCGCCTAGGTCCTTGATTTTGAACCGTGTGCCGAGTTGGGCTTTGAACGATGCGAGCCAGGTGGCATCATTGCAGGCCGCGGGAATGTCATCGACGTACAGGGCGATCATGGCGAAGACGTGGCCGGCGCGGTAGATGTAGATGCACGGGTCAGAAACGCATTGTTGCCATCCATGGTCGACGAGCCACGCACGAAGTAGCATGTTGAACTCGCGGGGGGACTGCTTAAGGCCGTAGAGGCAACGCTTGAGGTGACAAACCTTGGACGTTCCGCGGTTATGGGCCCTCCGCGTTTACGTGGGGTTTACTAGGGCACCGGCCGGAGTTTGTCCATTAAGGGGGAGTGTTTACATATCCCTCCGAAGGACTTCTAATGGACACATGTGTACGCTAGACTCCGGGGAAGTCTTGGCCCTCCACCTATAGGTGTTCGCTATAGGTGTTCGCCGCTCAGTCGCGATGCGATGCGATGGGTTCATATACACAATATGTTCCTATCGGGTACCGACTTTTGGCGGTACTTGGATAAGGCGTACACCTCCGTTCCGGGAAGCGGCGGTTCTATCCCCCTTCATGCCATTCCGTGTGTACATGGATTAACAGAACCTCTTGTTCGTTCCGCCCTTCGAGACTACACCGACTTCACCGACATGGCGCGGCACCTCAAAATCGTGATTGTCCTTCGCCCTATTGCCTACCCACCCCCCCTCACTGACACGGGCGAACACTCCATCACGGACAAGGACGATTCGGTGGTCGTCAAGCTCAACAAGCTCGTGAAGCCCGTTATCGCCCTCAATCTCAGGGCGATAACACGCTTCCAAAAAAATGATTATCTTTTTCACTACCATCCGTTGGGTAGTAAAGGTCCCTTCAGAGAACGTCAAGATCCACTCTAGGCTCGACCCGGGAGCCCCATAGACCCGGGAGCCCCATTGCCTCTACTGCGTTGGCCCACCCAAGCTCGTCATCAATCTTGAAGCGTCACGCGACCCTCGGAAGCTCGTCTCATGTGACGTGATGACTGTCGCCTCGGACGGACGTGATCATGCGAGTCGTGTCGCTTAGTTAATCTCACATGTAATCACGCTAGTAATGTACTAGGACGAGCTAATTTCAATGGTTGTACAACTACGTGTGTACTCTTCTTGGGAGTGTACGGAATGCAACTACTAGCGATACGTACGAGTCCTACAGTCATTTTGTACTACAATTTGAGAGTGCTCGCCACACTTTGACCCTCCCCCTCTAGACGAAGTCGAGAACTAGCCTCATTCCAACCCTCTCATCAGCCTCATGCCAGTTGCAATAGGCCTTCATTTCCTCTTGTTTCATTCCCTTCGAGTCGGGTAGTCTCGCTGGTTGAGCCGTCCTCTTGAAGTCCAAGTGTCCTTGGCGATTGGCAAATTGCAGCCAATCAAGTGAGTCCAAGAAATGTTGTAACGCCACTGTATGTTGCATTTCATCTAATCGATGCCAAAAAGGTAGAATCTGCTCGTCCTTTATATGGGTATAGAACAACATGTACTTTCCTCGGCGTCCTTGAACAGTGTCGATCTTAATAAGAGCTTAGATGCGGTCGAGGTCGTACTCATCGTCATCGTCTTCAGAAGTTGCAACGGGTACATGCGGACGTAGCGTGACGGTGGGACATTGGATGTATACGCTTAGTAGATGGCAATTCCAATATGTAACCGCCTGCAACAACCTTATCCAACACCCTAAAAGGTCCCAAATGTCTGGCCTTAAGCTTTTGATTTAGTTGACCGCGTTAAAAAAAGCCCTTGGAAACAACCGAGACCTTGTCTCCTAGCTGTAATTGGGGTGTTGTCGACGGCTGAGAACGAGCTTGCATGTAGTCTTTGTGCACTCGTAACACAAACTTAACCAATTCATGCACCTCACATAACTACTGAAATCCCTCGTGAGCGGTTGTATAAGATCGACGGTCGCATTGGAAGCAACAAGCTCGGTGGTTCCTTAGGTGAGAACCCGTAGTTCGCCTCAAAGGGAGTGTGCTCAATTCCCAACGCTCGACTAGCGTTGTAGGCAAATTCAAATTGTGGCAGCCAAGTTACCCAACCACTTCCGTCGTAATAGGTAAGGATTCGCAAAATTTGATGGAACGTAGAGTTGACTCTCCAAAATGTCAGCCAAAATGCACTGACAAGTCGCGGGTCTCTGTCGCTAACCAACACTTGCGGAAGGCCATGTAAACGGTACACACCTTGTAAAAAGACTGTAGCCGTTTCTTCAACTGTAATCTCATATGTAGAAGAGGAAAAGTGCGCCATTCGCGTCAAGTGGTGAACAACCACAACACAGTGTCGAAACCTACACTTACATGTAAGTAAGCTAGAAAGTATAAACCAGCTGTGTGCCATGGTCGAGGCGGAAAAGGTAATGGGTCCAAAGCATCCGCCATATGGGGTCGCTCTTTGGCGCGACGACAAACAACGCATATGTGATAGTAGATATTAATAACGTCTTGTGGAATGCGACGCCACCAAGACATGTCTACAACCTTAGCTAGCATACTCGCGTAGCCTTTGTGACATGCAAAACCATTGTCGTGTAACTCAAACAACAACTTCTCCCTCAGCAATGTATTGGACCGTTCGGAATGGACAATCTTGCATTTCTCCAAAAACAAACATGGCGGGCAATAATCTGTCCACCCTTTGTCCACTCACCATCGTTCACATAAAACGAGTCTTTGGTGTTACCCAATCGAACCATCTCACTGAGTTTTTGGTATATCCGCATGAAATGAGCACTTAAACTGCTCAAATCATGCCTCAAATTAGGTGAAGCCATCGGAGCGTCGTGGTTTCTCGGCAGATGGGAATGTTCTCGAAGATTTACATATTGTGACACATCACCATCCCAAAGCAGTGCGTGACTGGCGTGTGCGTGAAAATCCGCCCGTCGACTCAATGGGTTAGCCTCGTTCCTAGAACCATTGCGGTAGGCCAGAGTCGTCGCATCCGTGAACGGTTGTAAGTCGCGTGCGTAGCGCGCTTG
Organism: Tetraselmis chui; assembly: GCA_026401115.1. Lineage (NCBI taxonomy): Eukaryota > Viridiplantae > Chlorophyta > Chlorodendrophyceae > Chlorodendrales > Chlorodendraceae > Tetraselmis > Tetraselmis chui. The sequence goes on from JAPMLY010002076.1 coordinate 6,390, forward strand.
CCGTATGCTTAACCTATCATTGGGTTTGATGAGCAGATGGCGCAGTGTGCCGAGATCCGAGACCATGGTACGTGAAACAACCTTCAAGGTAACCTCCCCAGTGCTTCACAGCTTCGAAAACAACTAAAGCTTCCAAATCGTGAACATGGTAAGAACTACCACGCTCAGTATTGTTAAGTTTACGCGCCCAATAAGACTTCCTCTCTGATATTGTGGTAAGGCGGTTGCAATACTCACTGCAGACGCATATGTAGCCACAGTAAACGTCGCGCTCGAGCTAACCTCCGGAAGGACCAGACAAGGCGCGGAAATTAGACGTCGCTTGAGAGTCTGAAAGGGTTCAAGACATGTAGGCGTCATCAAAATCTCGTGCGGCTGAGACTTCCTCAACAAATCGGTCATCAAAGAAGTGATAACGAACTTCGCGTAAAAAATGCAGAACTATATCAAACTGCGAACTTCACGTTGTGTCGTCTTAGGCACCGGTCACTCCTTGACGGCCTCGACATTCGTTGTCAAGACGGAGAGCTTTCCGCCGGAAATTGTGTAGCCAATTGACTCCCTCTCTTACATTCCAAAGAAACGTGTCTTGAGACGCAACTAAAGACCCTCCGCCTTGAAGCATTGTAAAACAAGATGCTGATATTCCATGTGTTCCTCATGCGTACATGTGTAAATACAAACGTCATTGAGGTACACGGTAATAGACTTGTGTAAAAGTCTCGTAAAATCTCGTTTATCATCCGATGGAAGCTCGCTCGAGCATTACACATCCAAAATGCATGGCCACCCATTTCATCAATCTATCAGAAGTTTGAAATACTGTCTTGTGAACATCTTCATCTGTAACTCAAACTTGCCAAAACCCAGACGCCAAATCCAAACGAGTGTAAAAATTTCGCCCTTTAACTTTTCTAAGGTGCCATCAACACAAAGTAACGTGTAGGCATCGTTTCGAGTGACCCCTTTCAGGCCGCGGTAGTAGATGCAAAGGTGAAGATAGCCATCAGCCCTTCGAACGAACACAATTGAAGAGCTAAATTCGTTGCGACGTGGTCGAACTAGTTCAGCATCAATGTCGTCCTTTAACTTTCGATTTAACTCATCTCGCTTATACGGTGACAAGCGGTTAAGCCTCTGACGCCGCATGGGAATAGTAATGTCGGTCGGATGATCCCAAGGTCGACTAACTGTGGAGAGTCCATACGTTGAAGAAGTTCCTTGAATTCGTCAATTTACATATTCTGTAATTCCTCACAATGTAGGCTCGTCGCTGAGCTGGTCGCCAAGATGAATTCAGATGAAGGTTGCTGTTTAGCAGCCGCCAAATGTACCGCTAAAATTCCGCAGTCCGGCCCTTAGCTCAAGCAAACTTCTTCATAAACTTTTGAACCTCCGTCGGCGACATGATTAATAGATACGCGGGGCGTCGCTCGATCACTTGGTCCTTAATCACAATGCCATCCATCAATGTAAAAAGTCGCTTGGCACCAAATTTCAGTGTCGCTTGCTCATCGTCCAACCATGTTAAATCTCACACAATGTCGGCGGCACGCAAATCACGCAGGACGCGAAACTTACGCACAAAGCCATGTTGAGCAACAGTAAAAGAGATGCCACACACCTTAGTTGACGCAACTCGTTGGCCGTCAACAAATCGCATTGGTGACTTTGTAGACGACATACGTATATGTAAACCCATGCGCGTAACCAAGTTTTCCGACACGAAATCCATCGTCGCATCGCAATCTGCCAACGCTGTTAGAAGCCGCTGACGAACCGAAGTAGTAGAAACCGAAAAAAAAAATGTAGAAGAGGACGAATTTGGGTGTAGTCCGAAAAAAGTAAGAGAAGCACTCTGCGCTAGTCGTTTCGTGGCGATGAAGTCCATGTCGTCCGCTCCTTGTACATGTAGATCCTCCGTCGGTGTTACATCAGCTGACAGTGGAAGCGGGCGTTCCGAATCCACCAACCAAAGTTGGATATGCCGTGGAGCAAGTGCCACCGTCTCATGTAGCGTAGCGTTTGCTGTCGAGTGCCGAGTAAACAAATGCATGCGGGCAAGAAACTTTTGGTACAACTTCCAAATCGTTGCGAGCTTGTTGAATTTAGCCCACTTAGGTAGAACGAAGATGGCGAGAGTAATTGTAACGTTGCATGCCGACACTGTTCAAACTGCTGTCCGATTTCGCCCGCGAGCTCCCAAGGTGTAATATGAAAACTCGCTCGCCAACCAAATATCTCACTAAGATTGAGTCGCTAGGAGAACAATGAGGCAAGTCCCCGTGCAAATGCAACCCCTCATCATCAGCACATCCCTCTAAGGTGAAAGAAATTTGTTCTGGCAAAGGAGGAAAGCGATCAAACATGTCTTGGAAACATATTTCGACGGGCCGCGGACATGAGAAATTCTTGCGTGGCGGCAAGAGTGCTAGCTGGAAACCGTTTGCAGCTAAGGTCTTCCTTCCTCCTCTGTCCCGCAGGAGGAAGGGACACCTAAGCTAAGAGGGCGCTTTTGACTTGAGGAACATCATGTATCTCGGACGAGGGTGTGCGCAGATCGAGTAGGGACCGTCGACGACATGAGCGAGGGGCTTTTTCACCTACCTCCCCCCCTCCCCCCCCCCCCCCCCCCGAAAAAAAAAAAGCAGCTCGGGCAGGACCGGAGTCGCACATGAGCGAAAGGTAGGTAGGCCCCACTTTTCCACCACATGCCAACCATTAGGGTTGATCACCGCCCTCGCGCGGTGGTAGCGGGCCGCGTATCGTGGAGATAGCGACATAATCATGTTTCATGCGTACAATTATAATGATGGGTACTGCCATGTATGTTTGATACCGTCTTCAGCACGTCTTGTTATTGCCAACACATGGACATGTTGGAATAGGTGGATCACTGCGCAACCCCAAACCAAAGAGTCAAAGAGACTTAGATGGTCGTGCGGGTACGCCGAGAGACGGCAGCCGTTAACTCGGTATTGTTGGAATTTATTTTCATTTCAATTTTGTTATCAAAGGAAGTCCTAATAAGGACAACGGACTACATCGATCCCATTTTGCACAACAATTTTCTTCCATCATTGCTGCAATATCATACGTTTTTGTCCTCCGACAATCAATTGCCAGCAAGTTACAAATCCTTCGATGGTTTTGAGTTGTCATTCGTGTTGTTCGCATACCTTCCATTATTGGTGGTGTTCACTGCTTGCCTTGTATTCAGTAATTTGTTTTGAGGCAAGAGGGTAGTGCTAATGTTGTTGCATGTCTTCCTGTTCCTCGGGCTTTGGCCTGTGGGGTTTTTTCGCTTTATTTAGACCTCCTGATTTTTCGTCCTTTTTGCTTGGTGGCTTCCACTTCTTTTCTTGTTAGAAACAAAACTTTTTGAGTCGTCAGCAGAATCTTTATATGTTATATGTATATGAACTATCATCATGATGATAATAAATACATCGATGCTTGTTTAATCTGCCAGGTTTGTGCACAATGTAGTGCTCCCTTTTGCCATGCTTAGGATTCCGTGATCCTCTTGTCACTCTTGCGCTGTTGTTTCCCCTCCCTTTTTATTCCTTGTCCGTGCTCATGTTGTTCTTCTTATAATAAAGAAAACATCGATGCTTCGAGGTAATCAAGGTACACCTCGAGGAGTATATTAGAAACGAATATTATTTATATTATTTCATATAAAGTATGCTTAAAGAAAAAGCAGCATAAGCCACCGATGAGTTTTCCTGTCCGCCGCCACCGCCGCATGCGCATGTGCGGCTGAGCTTGGGTCGGGAGCCCGCGAGCACGGAACTTGGTAGCGGTGAGCGTGACGCCTGCCCGCCTATTCGTGTTTGCTTTTGTCTCGGCGCTCTCCCATCGCGTGGTACCCTATACATAAAGTTCTCCTTTCCATCGTCCGCGGTCACTCGCCGTCGGCGGCTCCGGTGAGTTTTATTTGTACCATCGCCAGCGTGACCCTCCCGGGATATTTTATTCGTCGCTCGACCCGCCACCGGGTACAACTGCCCGTACCGTCCCTATTATCGGCATCCTCGAGATCCTTGGTCGCTACCAGTATACCGCTATAGCTTTCGCCCGCGCGTGGTCATCCCCCTCAGCAAGGCTCAAGGCATCGGCACGCGCGTCATCGATATCGTCCTACGAACAGGAAGGCATGCCACAGCATTTATACTGCCCTCCTGCTAAGCATCGCGCACATAAGAACCCAAAGTACCATGAAGAGCAGCAGAAAGAAGTTTATTCAACTCTCGCCGCATAATATTTTTTATTATCCTTTTGATAGTATTATTTATAATATTTGTTTCTATACTTGCAGCGGCGGTGTCAGTAAATAACTTCTTCTGCGAGTACCCATACGACAAATTGTTTTATTGTAGTGAGTGTCCCTACTTGTCTGACGATGCCGCCGATTCTCGCCACGTCGTCCTTACCAGATGGTGTAAACAGGAATACCAGGATTGATGTGCTGGATAACAAGAAGAACAACATGAGCACGGACAGAGGAAAAGGGAGGGCACTAAATAAAAGGAATATCAGGAGGGCAGTGCTGATGCTGTGGCTTGCTTCCCAGTTCCTCGGGCTTAGGCCTGTGGGTTTTCTTCCTTTTTATTTCTCGTGTTTGCTTAATGGTTTCCGCCGCGTTTTCTTGTAGGTGGGGAGAACTGGTGGGGAGAACTCCAAAGCCTTCTTCGAGTCCTACCTCCTTTCTTTCCAATCGAGTACGTCCTCGAACGGCGTCCCCCCTTCGGTGGTACGCCTCGTCAAGCCGGTCTTCGAGGAGCTCGTCGTTTGCGTTTTGTCTTTCCGCGGTAGGGCTAGCCAAGGGGCTTCCGCGGAAGCGGCTTGGGCGGCGTTGCTTTTATTTCCGCGCTTAGTTTTGCGCCCCATGGCTGATCTCACTTCCCCGGGGCATCTGCCCCCGGACCCGGTCGCTGATTACCGTGACGACCGCTTAGCCCATTGGGCGTCAGGAGATCTCGATACATTGTTTTCCGCCGCTCGTGCTCACGCATCCCTTACCAATGGGCGGGCATCGCCACCTACCTCACTTCCGAGGGCCGGTACCGACCCCATCTCCCCTTCGCAACCCTTTCATAACGGCGTCTCGGCCAAGATCGCCAACCGGGCGGCTAGTCTAGCTGCGGTTGGGGAGTACCGTCATGCTATGGAGGCCCTATTGCAAGTGGTCGCGGGGTGCTCGAGGAATTATCACGGTTGCACCCACAAGACGATGACGACCTCGCGGACGTGTTGCCGGATCCCTTCTCCCTCCCTCGTATCAAACTCCGTGCTTCGGAAGTTGATATTATGGAAGTCGTTGCTAGATGCCCTCGAAAGTCTAGTCCTCACGTCGACGGTTGGAGGTTTGAAACTCTTCACGCGTTGGGTTCCCCTTGCACTCTCACCGGTTTAGCCGAAGCCATCGTGAATGCAGAAGTTCCACCATGCGTTGCCTCACTCCTCGCCTCTGCCACACTTATCCCGCTAGACAAGCTTGATCCCGAACAACGACGCGCACAAGAGCAAGAACTTCGCCACCAAAAGGGGACGTTGCGCCCGATTGGAATTGGCTCCGTTCTAGTTCGTTTTGCGAATCGCGCGCTTCTCGCCGTAATTGGTGACGGAGTGTCTCAATGGTTGGTTGCTCGGCACCAATTTGGGGTCGGCGTCCGCGGCGGGGCTGAGATCGTACAATTCATGGTTCGAGCCGCGCTTGACGCTTCACCGGACCGGGCGGACATGCAAGGCGACGCATCCAACGCGTTCAACGAGTTCTTGCGGCGTCCCTTGTTTGAGGAGTTGTCAGCAAATCCCGCGCTTCGATCGTTGCTCCGCGTCGCTACTATGTTGTATGGCCGTCCATCTACCTTGTACGTTTACGACTCATCAAATGCTCACGGCCCGGCCATGCGCATCCCGAGTACCCGTGGAGTCCATCAAGGTTGCGTTCTCGGGGCCATGTTCTTCGCAATAGTTGCCTCCCGGGTATACAAACAGTTGGCTGTGATTGCCCCGAACGAATCCGTTGTATGTTGTTATTCTGATGATGGTCACTTCCTGGGACCCCCTGCGTCTCTCGTGGCTATTGGCGACGCTATGCCGGAGGCGTATGCTAGCGTTGGCCTCATAGTAACCATCCGCAAAAACTGTTTGTATTCCCCTTTGGGTGTCGGTGATGCTTTCGATAACTTACCAGACGGCCACACCATGCGGGGAGTAAATGTCTCCACGGAAGGGACGAAAGTATTGGGGGGGGCCAATGGGTACATCCGATTTTGCTCGAGACGTGTTCGAAACGGCCTTAAGTAAGTATGAGGCCTACGGCGAACGTCTAAGGGGTCTAGCGGCTCACCGGCACTGTCACACTGCGCTTCGTATCCATCAACATTGCAATTGCCGCTTCGGAAACTTTGCCCGTACAGTCCCCCGAGGTCTTGGCAGGGGCGAGGGCTACGGTGACACCGTCGTAACCTTCCTCGAGCGCGCTGACAATGCCACCCTAGATGTGGCGGCTGAGATATTGGGCCTTCCCGCAGCTAACCTACCCCGCAATACTCGCTCCCAGATGTCTCTTCCCATACGTTTCGGATGCATGGGGGTGGGGGATTTGGCTGCCTTGGCGGATGCGGCCCATGTCGGAGCGGCCGGTTTGGCAGTGGGCTCAGCTATTCGTTTCCTTACAACACAAGATGCTCGCGTGCGCGGGGATTCCCAAGACGATGTTCCAATGGTCCCGACCATGTATGGACGGTTAGCGAGTGCTATGAGCACAACGGTGTCCCGTAGGCATGGTACTCTGGACGGAGACGACGGCGATAACGAACCCATGTGGTCGTTAGAACTCGCTTCGTCGTGGGCGCGCTTGGACGCTGCGTGCGGTTCTCACGCTCTCGCCGAGTCTGAACCCTTGATAACCACAGCCTTAGCGATGCTCCCCCCGCAACGTCCAACGGTGGCTCGCGCCGGCTGCGTAGCCGAAGCCCGATCAAACAACGAGCAGATTGCTCGGTCCCTTGACGGTCTACCTTCGCTCGCCCCCCTTTCTGCGTTTGCCACGGACATCTTTTTAAAGCTACAAGCCGACATCAGTGAGCGCATCAACTTGCTTCGCTTCGCGAAGCTCGCTCCCACGTTTTCCAACCGCGCTCGGCCGGAGTCTAGGCGTTTTCTATCTCGTCTCGGCCACGGCGCCCTTGCGTTTTTGGCTTCGGACCCGCCTACTTCGGGTCGCCTGGGCGAGCTCCGTGACAAGTTCCCTGAGCACTACGACGCAGTTTTCCGCGTCGCGGTCTGTCGCATCTTCGGCCTACCCTCATCTCGCATCCTCTCTTCTCTACGCTCCCCCACTGCTTGTGCTTCTTGCCATCTCTCGGTTCAAGCTATGCGGGGTGCGTTCTCGTCGGCGGGTGTTGACATGCCGGATTATGCGTGGGCCACTGCTTTTGCGGACCATTTGACTCGTTGCGGCGGAGATGCTTCGGTCCACACCGCTCAGTCTTGGTTTGTGACGGCCCTTGCGGAAGTCATCTCCGAGGTTCGTGGCGCACTCGGGGTTGACGTCGAGATTCTCACATATCCCACGATGTTAGTTCAACTCCCCAACGGCAACGACGGTCTCCCCGCGGATGTGGGTGTCTTGCACTATCACGGCATCCGAGGCTCAAAACTTGCCCTTGTCGCCGTGGTTTCCGGTTTGTTCGGCGTGTCTAGCCCCCCGTCACCCGAAGTCGCTCTCCGCCATGCTGAGAAGACCAAGTTCGAGAAGTACTCGGAGGGGTTGAGGAGTCGCCCCGACATCCGCTTCATTCCCTTTGCAGTCACGGAATTTGGTACTCTTGGCGGCCACGCCACGGCTTTCTTGACGGAGCTAGCCAAGCAGGCAGCCGCATCTAAAGGGATGCACGTGGGCAAGTTGTTGGCCTCCTGGCGTCGAAAGGTCTCTCTCGCCGTCCATGTTGCTCACGCGGACAACGTCTTGCACGGTTTGTCCGCCGCTGCGGACGGCACGGAGGCCGCTTCTTCCTCGGTTGGGATGCCTTCTCCAGCCACGGCGCTCTTCACCCGCGCCATGGGCCGCAAGCGTCCCCGTGCTTCCTCGAGCGGCGTGTGAGGCGCCGCTTGTCGCCTCCACGTGTTGCATTCTCGGCGTGGCTTAAGAGTTTCCTTAGTTTAATCTGCTAGGTTTATGCACAATGTAGTGCTTTCTTTTTGCTGTGCTTTGCATTCCGTGATCCTCTTGTCACTCTTGCCCTCTTGTTTCCCCTCCCACTTTCCCTGTCCGTGCTCATCTGGTTCTTCTTGTAAGCAATGATTTTCTTGTAGGTAAGGATATCGACTTTGGAAATAGATACCAATGTTACTTATACGATTTATGTTTGAAGGAACGGGTGCTAGTGATAATGCTATTTTGCATTGTTGTAGCTAATTCATACATCGACATCACCACACCTACGGATTCGAAACATCGGCTGGTACAATCATTGCAGGCGCTACTTAAACCAAGAAAGGAATCATACCTCCCATGTGACCACCGGCGACCCAATAACACGACGGGATAGTGTCCTCGACGAGCTCCAGCCACGTAGGGTACCAGCTCGGATACCAGTCGCGACTATCCCATCGCATCAGCCGGTATCAAGCCAGTCACGTGTTTCTTTGTGGCTTGGCCGACACATTTTATTGTCGTGAGCCGGCACCCCAACAGGCTCACGTGACTGCGTACATATTCATGAAAGCATCGCGACGATATAAATAAACTGAAGCACCAAACTCCACATATCTGATAGGCGCGTTCTCGGCTGAGATGCGCCCGGTTTGCATCGACACACGTGCTTCTTGCACGATTATTTACGGCTTTTAATTGGCATTTATTACCACTCAGTCGCAAGAATGTCTCCAACTTTCATTGAATTACTGGCTTTCATATTATTGTCCCGGTCACATGCTCTTTCTCGCGCGGTTTGAATAAAGCTTGACAGCGGAAAATGGGTAATTCTTTTCCTGTTCAGCGATGTGAAGCACTACATAGCGAAGCGCTACATGAGGACAGTGAAAGGGGGGGGGGGGTGTCTTTTCTGTCGGATATCTGCTTAGTGCTGTTTATGTATTAATTAATGTATGTCGTGTATTTTAACTCTTCATTGCCCTCCTCATCCCCTGTGTCACTCTGCCCCGTGCTTTTTGTAATTCATTTGCGTCCTTCAATGCGTATGTCTCTCTACTCTTTTTACTTGGTGGTCTCCACTGCTTTTTCTTGTAAGAATATTTGTTTACTTCTCGCTGCGCGCAAGACACGATAAACAATTTTGTAATCGCCGCTAGTGTGAAGAATCGCGTCTGTGATGATGCGCGGAGGACGTGAATTTGGTATCATCTCTATCAAATTGTTACAAATTTTTTCCTTACAAGAAAAAGCAGTGGAGGCCACCAAGCTAATTGTAACAAGAAATTTGGTATCATCGAACAATAAGCGCTGATTCCATTAGGCACTCTTGCCCTACTGTTTCCCCTCCCACTTTCCCTGTCCCTGCTCACCTGTATTTTCAGGATAAAGTATACATTCCATTAGGTCGTTCTGATTTAATGTACTGTTTTATTACCCCCCCTCCTTCAAGAAAGTTTGTAATTTCATTCCAGTTATACATATCCAATTTCTTACAAGAAAAAGCAGTGGAGGCCACCAAACAAAAAGAAGAAAAGAGGAAAAAACCTAAGCCCGCCGAGGAATAGGAAGGCATGCCACAACGTCAGCACTGCCCTCCTGCAAAGCGTCGCGGAGACAGGAACACAGAGTACAATGAAGAGCAACAGAAAGACGTTGCATGAATTCACGTCGCACATCCCCCAAAAAACGTCGAAAATGAACAAAAGTAGTTAGACGATTTCATTTCCGTAATAAAAGTTATTGGGGTTTGTTCCCCCCCGGTACACTATCCCGCCATCAAGGGCGCTCAGACAGGTCGCCCCCGCCTACTCCTTCTCTTCCCTCCCTCCTCCCTGATCGTAGCGGGCAGGTAGCGGAGGGGGTGGCTAAGTGCGTCCTCTTGCGATTTACGTTGTTCCCCGGGCCTTGTTATGGCCATTCACCGGGCATGGCGTCTAGACCTCCCCGTCGTGACTCTCCTGCTCGTCGTGCCCGTGCTACGGTCGGTGCATCGACTACTGTGTGCCCCCCATGTTTCCCATGTCCGTACTTCCACATTGGGCCGCCGCGCCAATCCTCGCCATCCTGCGCGACGCCCTCTTCGCTCCGCTCTGTCTCTACTCCCCCGTGTGGCTCTTGGGCTTCGGTTGTACGCGCAACTTGTGCGTATGCTACACGTGCCGCCCGTCGTCCCCTTGCGAGTCGGCCCGGGTGTGGGGGTGCGGGTGCTGCTGGTGCTAGCGTTGTTGGTGGTGGGCGGCGAGCGGCTAGTTCGCGGGAGGATGCCGTTGCCGGTCGGTGCACGGCTGCTACTGTTGCTGCCGCATCAGCAAGCGGTTATGGGGATATTGCTAGTGATGGTGATGCTGCCACTGGTGCTATTGGAGCTTGTGTTGGTGCTGATGATGCTGCCACTGTTGTTGGTTTGCCTGAGGATACCGGTGCTGATCCCCGACCCCCTGCCCCCTTCGGCACGCCCACTCCCCTCACTTATCTGGATGACCGTGACACCCTCAAAATATGGGAGGAGTCTATGCTCCCTGTCTTGAGAAAAGCACCTCGCTTGTCAGCCCCCCATGTTGATGGTTGGCGCTGGGAACATGTCCGTGACTTGAATGTCCCGGCATGGCGCAAGTGGATTGGCCGCTACTCGGTGGGAAACATTCCCGATGTTGCGGCAGACATTTTTAGCGAGTGCAACCGGGTCGGCTCTCCACAAGCATACATGTGTCAGCCGTGACGCCACTCGCCATCGAAGCGAGGCTCCGAAGGTTCGCCCGCTTGTTGTTGGCAGTGTCATGTCGCGGCTAGCTCATTGTGGCGGCGGATGTTGTGCGGATAGCGATTGTGGCGGCCCACCACTTGGGCCATGTACAAAGATCGCTTTTCAGCAAAGCTCGTATCGAGCGAGCCATACATACCACTCGTATCGGCTTACAAACTATTCCCGATTGCAGCCTCCTCAGCTTCGACTTGGAAAGCGCCTTCAACACCATTTCCCGCCGGAGTTTTCTTGCGCAACTATACAAGAATCCCGAGTTGCATCCAATTATCCCGTAGGTTGAGAAGATATATTCACGGGACTTCACAATGTGTGAATTCGACCCCAAGGATGCTTCGCTCGTGTACGGCACGGTTCAGTCTCGTACGATTGTCTGACAAGGAGATCCTCTTGGCCGGCTTTTGTTGAACTCGGCGATCAACACCCCCCTCCGAAATATTGGGGAACGGTGCAAGGATTCGGCGGCGATCCAAGCCTTCTCTGGCGATGGGAAGTACTTGATCTTAACGTCTTTCGTCCCGACTGTGATTACGGGGGCTACGGAGGAATTATAAAAAGTTTGTTTGAGGGTTCAACCAATCAAGTCTTCGTGCATGGTACCCCCGGATACAACCATTGAACTTGTTGAGGTGATGCGGGCGATGGTCCCCGTTGTTACGGGTACTATTGACCTAAGAGCCCCTTTGGCGAAGAACTTCTCGATGGCAGATGGCCCTCCGGCATCTCACAATGGGAATTGTGTTCATTCTTGGCTGCAAAACACCGTGGAGGCTCATTAGCTCCTCTTGGACAAGATCGTTTGCTTTACTATGTCGGACTTCGGAGGGACACATGCTGCCTTTCGCTTGATGATGATTACGTGTGCGGTTCGCCGCTATGGCTTCTTGCTCCGCACCTTCCCCCATGACATTTGCCAACCGTACCTTGTTGCTGTAAATATAGCCGTTCGTACTGATGTTTTCCGAATCTTGGGCATGTCTCAAGACGTACAAACGCTCGATAAACTGAATTATGCTAAGCACCAGCTGGGCGCCCGCCGGCGGCGCAGCGGCGGCGGCCCCGGAGGGGGGTGCGCTCGCAGGCCCGTCGGCACCTACCTCTACCTCCACGCGGTGGGCCCTGGTAACCCCATAGCCGTGCCAGGCCTGGCACGGTAGGGGGCTAAACGAGGTACCGGCAGCTGCGATCCGCGGGATCAGCAGCTGTCGGAAAGCCCTGTACGGAGGGTTTTGGAAAAACATAATATCCGTACACCAACACACGGATCTCCCGCTCGGCCAGTCCGATATGTCTTTCCGCGACTAAATACTCGCAGATACTCTTCCGACGATGGGGCGGGGGCGGCGTCTGCGAAATATTTTTTGGCGAAGAGGGGTACGGACGGATCAGCGGAGGGACGAAGGTGTTGGAGCTGGCGGCGGACAGCTGGGAAGCAGCGCTAGGGACGGCGCTCGCTAGCAGTCGCCAGCCCTGCGAGCGCCTCGGATCTCCCCTGGGGGCGAGGCCTGAGGCTACGCAGGACGGTGGTTGGTCGCAGCCGGAGGAGCGGCACGGTCTGGCGGCGGCGGTCCTTAGGATCACCCGCCGCCGGAAAAGCCCGGTACGGGGGGTTTTTGGAAAAATTCCCGTACCCACCATCTTTTGAGGACCGGCGACTCGATCCCTGTGTTCTTCCTAACCCTTCCCTAGTCGGTACCCAATTATCGATAGGCTGCCTCAGGCAGTGTGCCTAGGGTTATCGTAACGGCACACTGCTCGTAAAGGCGGCCCCCTAACAACGTAAACCATTGGGGGAGGGCACGGACGGCCACAGCGCGATCAGATAGGTGTTGGAGACAGACGGGAAAAGGACAGGGGACAGGAGAAAATCTGGCTCGGAGGCAGGAGAGCCAGCCGGACACCGTCTGCAGCCTAGTTCTTTTCTCTTCTCAGCCCCCGAAGGAGGAGAGAAGACTCGGCTAGGTGGCGAGCTGCGTCGAGAGGAGCGGCTAATACCTCGGGCGGGGTTGAGCACGGATCGAGGCGGGACCGACGACGACCTTTGCGAGGGGGGTTTTTTACCTGCCTTTCCCCCCAAGCTCCGGCACGACCGGAGTCGCACAGGAGCCGAGGTCAGGCAGGTTCGCCTCGACCAGCTCAAGCTGGACAGCTCTGCTGATCAGCGACCCCGCAGCGGCTTGAGCAGGCCGCGTATCGTGGAGACTAGCGACCTTTTATATTTCATACCTGTATGCAGACAGTACTTGTTTATGAGTATGTTTTAGACGGTATCGTTACTGCCATTGGAGAGGTTGGGATTAGTGGTTCACGGTCTACCTCAGTCTACTAAGTCCTGTATGGCGTAGCAAAAGGGGGGGCCCAGAGACTCCAGCCGGTTTATACTGGTATTGGAGTGTTTAATTTCAAATTTCAAATAAGCACCAGCTGTCCCTTTCCCCGGATTTTGTGGGGCTAAATTTACCGTCTCTCGAGCTAAACGTTGAACATGCTCACTATGCTTCATTCACCGTGACCCTCGCCCACCTGAACAATGATTACGAGTCCGAGTCTCTAGGTCCTATGTACGGTCTTATCCGCCAGGAACTACTTAACGTTGCTACTTCTACTTTACCGTGGGCAGTCCAATTGCGCAATTCGTATGATACGATCTCCACTATGGGCGGGTTCTCGGAATCGGATTTCCTGGTGTTGACTAACACACTAAATCAAGACCTTTCCGATTACGTTGGGCCCGATGTCGAGCTGTTGGTATTTCCGGTTAACAATGTTGTGGCACCCGCTACCCAATTGACTTGCCTACGACTTCCGACTCTTCATGCTCTTACTCGCGCGGGAGATTCTGAGGGCCACATTCAACGGGGCATTTCGCGCATTCTTCGTGCCCGGGCCTACCTTGACCTCTTGGCGTTTTGCAAACCTTCCCCACCGGACTATATGAGGGTGACTTCGGGTACGGGTCGCGGGGCACTAACTCTCTTTTTCGCTTCACACGAGTCATGTTTCAAGGTGCCATCCGATTGTTATATGATGGCAGCACACCGGGTGCTTGGCTTCACTGCGGGGCGCGCCTCGCATGTTCGGAAGTACCCTAGGTGCAATGAGGCTCCCTTAAGGTCTCGTGAGTCTGGATCTTCATCAACGGTATCAAGCACCTCTATGTCGGGTGGGCGCTCCAGAGCTGCTATGATCATGGATCATATCCCCCGGTGCCCATGCTCTTGGTACGTAATCCAACTCCACGATCGGATTGTCCACGTGCTTGAAGAGTTCATGCTTGAAGCGGGGCTACTAAGGGACGGGACTTGCGGTTGGAGGTCCGGCGTATCTTGTCGGGAGCTTCTCGAGATCGTCATGGGGATGTGGTTTGGTTAGACTTCATGGCTCCGCACCGTCATCTTATCGTTGATGTGACGATTGCAAGCGCTCGCACGAACACCAATGTTCCTCATATAGGTGCTCGTCTCCCACTCCCATGCAGTCTTGCATTGGGAGCTCAGCATGACAAACTTGATGCGGACCTCCGTACTTGTGCTTTGCTTGGCACGGCTTCGGTTCAGTCGGTCCATGGCTACTATCCCTTCGCTCTGGAGGATCGGGGTCGGTTGGCGCCTATGTCGGCTGAGTTGGTTGATCGCTTGGCTATTTTGGTGGCAGTTCGTCGCTTCCCTGGCATGGGTGCTCCTGACTCTCGTTCTTTGCGATGTAAGAGTTACGTCCGTATGCAACATTTCGTCCGTCGAACTATTTTTGTCCCTTTTCGACGTTTTTGGGGGGATGTGCAACGAGAGTTCATGCAACGTCTTTCTGATGCTCTTCATGGCACTTTGGGTTCCCATCTCCGCGATGCTTTGCAAGAGGGCAGTGCTAATGTTGCGGCATGCCTTCATGTTCCTCGGGCTTAAGGTTTTTCCTCTTTTCTTCTTTTTGCTTGGTGGCTTATGCTGATTTTTCTTGTAAGCATTCTTATTTCAGTAATTATTGTGTAGAACATAAGACCATGTCATATTGTGTTTTGTTCCCGAAAGCACTTTTGTTTTATCAAAAAGTTGTTGCGACATTTTCATCGCATATAGCATGCATGTTTGTGCACTTGTGGACGCGGGACCATGGAGAGGAGGGAATTGGGTAGTACATTAATCATGGTGTTAAGGTAGAAATAGCACCAAAATGTGGGTCATGCTCTAGTCGTCAACCCCTTGCACCTTCGCGCCCCCTAACCCAACCACTGCCACTGCCATGTACATGTATATTGAGGCATGCATCCAAGTATCAAGCCTCATCGTACAACTAGCAGTGATGTTAAATACACATACTATTGTTTGAGGAGGTGACATGATTATCCCCCCCCCCCTTCAATGGCTTTGGTGGTTTCCACTACATTTTCTTGTAATGAATTTCATTCGCAGGAGGTGAAATCATCGATCGAATAAAGCGACGACCAGGGTGGCAAAGGCAAGCTGACGATTAGATGCAGACTCCTAGAAGTACTACAAGGGGTGCCATGAAGGACCATTCAAGCGCTCTACTGTTGCAACTCCTCGAGAACATCACCCAAAAAACGGTGGGAAGGAGATGGAGTGGACGTCCGAAGTAACATATGCATTAGATGGCACAAGACACGGCACACAACGAAGGCTACGTACAACGGATGCTCTCATGCCATGATAGCGCTTGATCGCACCCAAAATCTGTAAGCGATATCTAATAATTCAAGTGCCAATGAGCACGTGCATCTCTCGCAAATCCCAAACAACGCTCCTCTCGTAAAACATCACGAGTTGGTGATAATGATATACAAATTCATGAATTCCAGGTATGCAACAGTGATGCTTTTTTATCAAAATACGTGTACGACTCGCAAACTAGGGCAATCCTCTCGTCCGATGAGAGGTGCCGGATGCGCTGGGCAATTTGAGTATCGGCAATAACAATCCTTAGTAACAAGAGCCTAGCCACTACCCATACACCAATATCGGAACAAAAGCCCCCAGCAATAAGCAGCAAGGATGTCCAGGTACGGGTACAGGTGTCCTGAGGCGAGTGTCCAAGTATCGAGCCTCCTACAGCTGTGACGTCAAATACCCTTAGTATTGTGTAAGGAGGTGACATAATTGTTTAAGGGGGGAATAACTGAAGTGGTCTCGTTTTCTTTTAAGGAATTTCAGTGATAGGAGGTGCCGAGTTTAGGGTTTGTTTTTAACTTCTGCTCTCAGTCATGCTCGCAAAACGCCGCCTGTAGAGGGTGCCGGTGCGGATTCCCTGCCAGTCCCATATCCCGCCGGGGCGCCAAAAAAAGAAAAAGAAAAAAGGAGGTGCCGACAACCTGCATCGATCGAAAACGGTGCGCCCAGGGTGGCACTGACGGAAAACAGTACGGGTACTTGACACATTATATTGTGGCTTTCGCTTTGTCGTGCTGCAATAAAACTTGAATGATGGTAGGTTAGGGCTTGTCTGATGTGAAAAGCAGTGGGCGCGGGGGTTAGATATTACAGGTGCGTGCTGTAAAAAATAGTCACGGGATCGAGGTGCGATCGCGAAGGGTAAGCGAGCGTGCACCAGGAACACTGGCGCATTCTATTGCCCTTGATACGGTCGCGAGGGATAAGCATGCTCTTCAGCTCGTTCCATCTCACCATGGTGCTGCTGATCTCGCTACGCTCGGCACCGGCGAAGTCTGTCACAGTCGACCTCTGATTTCTGCTTGGTGTTGTTTGCGCTTCATATACTGAGAGGCCGTATCTTCTGGGACCAATTAGGCTTTCTGTTTCTGAGCGCAGAACGAGTCGACCTCCGCAGCTGCCCATAAACTCGACCCATCTCTACGACGGTCCAACTCTTCATACGACGCCAGGTCGTCACAGTCTTAAAAGGCTGTCATAAGATACTATAGTAGCACCACCACGCTTACACGTAATATTCAGACCCAGCAAGTATCGTAATAATTGCCGTTCAGGCGGAGTATTATTTACGGCCGTCCCTGATATTCCTTCACACGCGTACGCGGCCGGCAGTAGCGGCTCCTGACAAATGCCTGCCGAAATAGAGACAGCAAGGGCACTGCCGGAATGGTCGTCTGAGGACAGGGATTCGTGCCCAGCATCAGTTGCAACACCAAGAATCATTGCAGAAGCAGCCGGGCGGGCGGGCCGCAAACGTTTTGTTGGCGTCCTCCCGTTTTCGACTAGGCTCAGTCGCCGGCTCCACACGACACGAATAAGCCCCGTCACGCTGCCCTCCTTCACAGTAGCGTCCCGCTCGCGGTCATCCGAGGAATGTCTTCGCCCCCGCCTGAGTTTACTGCACCGCAATAATCATGGATGGCTACCTACTACGCGTGAAGATGAGCCGGAAGCGTCAGCATCAGCAGCAGACCAAACAATGAGTCATCCGCGTGATCAGACTACTGGGAGAATGATGAGGATGTCTAGCCCCGCCGCGCCGGAGCCTACTATCACCACGCGGCTGCCTCGCTTCCAAAGAAAGTCAGTGCCGAGTAGTAGTGTTGTTCACCCCAGCGGCAGCCACCCCCCACCGCGGCGGAGTCTATCTTTACCCAACCACCTAGCTTCAACGCCGCCCGCCCGACCTAACTTGTCTAGTAATAACGACGATGACGGCAGTAGCGGCTCGGTTACAGTAGAGGCGCGCACGTTCCGTGGCCCCCTCGCGGTCATTTTTCCACGAGGAATAGAAGTTGGTGCTGCTTCAACAACGAAGGAAGCTTGCCCCGCCCTTTCCTCTGACTGGAAGACCACACTCGAACACTGGAGCTCCCCTCCCGAGAAGTCAGGTACTCTACCTGCTACCGCGCCTTCCTACTGCACTCGCGCTATGCACCAATCGTTCGTGATACGGCGCGGGTATGCATCTTTCTCTTTTTAAATTCGGGTGACGACCCTATCATCCTTGAACAAAGACACACGCGCGCGCGAATTAAGAGGTCGAACTACAATACGTAGGGTACCCAATATATTTCAGGTAACCCTTCGTATGCCCACTATTTGACTATCTCTGCGTTTTCTCCGTGTGACAGTGTCAAACTGTATTTGCTCTGTGCCCTCAACTTATCATTGTACTCTGGTTTCTATTCGACTACAGGCAATTATAGACAGGTATTTTCTCGCTCGCTGCATCTTAAGACGGGTGCGCCCTACGATCACGACTGCATTTATTCGAAATGCCCCATACGAACTGCGGATGAATTGTCACTTTATTGTCACTTTATTACAATGTTATGGCTCTTGATAACCGTCGTACCAGTACCCGAAGTAGGCTCGTGGACGAAATTTGGCAATAATTATATTCGGTAAATGTTGCGACATCCGGGTTTTTTTCGTAAGCGCTTGCACAGTACGTCTGTATCGCAACTAACGTCGTAGTTGCTGCGTTCTTATGGATGGTTATTGTGTTTGGCTCCCCTTTTGCCCAACTTCTTTTGACCCCTTTCAAGTACTGCAAAGAGCAGACTTTCGGTTTCTGAGCATCTCAGCACGGCAGCAACATTGCTGGGAGGTTCTATGGTTTAAGGATTTATTGGGGAGATAGATTGTGAGGTAACTATCAGTACTTGTGGCATCTCCTCCAAAAGGAAATATTTGTTGACTCCCCCCCTTTTTCGAATGAGACCGCCACTAAAAAAATTAAAAGGCTTAATATCACCGCCTTAGCATGTTTACGAATGAGCAGTGTATTATTCAGCGAACTGAACACGCCGAGAATGATCACGCGCAGAGTGGGCGACCATGTGGCAAGCAGTGCTGACGGTTGCGGAGCACATCAAAACGGCGACTGAAAGCGTGCGCACAGCTGCCCGCGGCCACGTTCACCTGAGGAAAGCAGACCTCCGGAAACTGGTTGCCCCGATCACGCTACTCGGCCATGTCGTGGTACGTTCACACCATTGAGTGCTTCGAAAGACGACTGAAACTTTCGCCGCTTGCTATTCCTTACGCTTCACTAAGCCAATCAATATTTTTCATTTTCGCCAATACAGCTAAAAAAGTCCGTCGTCGACATAAATGCTTGACATTAAATGTATGCGTTTCATTATGTGTTTCACATTGACTACACTGTGCTGCATATTTTATCGATTTTTCTTTTCCTGATACCCAACGAATAAAAACAATTGCCAATTATTTGATGCATGTTGCGATAATACACCGCGATTAGGTGTGTAATTGTAAAGAGGCTCGACGAGTTTCCTTCGTTGTTGTTCCCGCCTTGGTGCTTTTGCCCACTATCTTTTATTCAGGTACGATTAATTAAATGATGTGCGCGATACGCCTCATACTCCGTTAAAAGCGCCTAAAAACGCCAGCTCTTATTTTACTTACCTTTTTGTATTTAAGGACAGCTCTGTGTCCTGTTTTCAATACCAGCAATAGCGACTTAGCAATCACTACGTACCGCGATCGAAGGAATCTGACTGAATAAATTTATGGTGTTGATTACAGGACGTTCTGTGGGACATTCATGCCAGAATCTTGAACGGCATATCGGACGAATTCTTAAAGCTGCAGTTTCCCTCCAACCTGAGAGGCGCCCACTTCCTCATTCAAAGAAGCCTCGGGCACTGCATCACGGCGCTGTGCGCGGCGACAGGCAGTACGCGAAACGACAGCGACGGTTCGAAGGTTGTGAGGCACCTGCCTCAAGTGTCCGCCCTTCTCTCCCGCCACTTCGCCTCGGCGTTTGAGGCGATGAAGCACGCGTGCTGCGCAACGCTCGTCCCCACCCAGCTGTTTTACCGAAAGATCTTCACGCAACAAGAATATGAAGAAATCCGACTCAGTGTCATCCTCCCGAATCTGACTCGGCGGAGGGCCGTGCTGATGCTGCTGACCGGCGGCACCCCCCTGGAGCAGCGTGACGAACGGCTCGGGCCGCTACTGGATGACTCCACGCCCGTCGTCGGACGGATACGTCGCTTTTTGTTCACTGAAAGTCGTCGTCGACCAATCGCCACCTCAACCGCACAGCTCGGAAGAATAGAGGAACTTTACCGGCAACAAGTTGCCAAGCCCTTAAACGACCTCATCGGCAGCACCGCGGCACCGCCGCCGTGACGACAGCGACAATCAAAATGGTATTTATGAGAGTCTGTCTTAGTTCTTGATGTCTACTCATATATATGTTATAATTATCACTTTATTACCGGGTCACGCTCAAATAGAGCATTTGATGGCGACGACGCCAGTTTACATAGTTCCTCGCGTACCTGATGGCCGGCGAGTAAATCTCAAGGATTTAGTTTAATGAATCGTGGGCACGTCTGAGAGCACATTTCAACAACCGCGACTCGACACATAGAATGTAATCGAACTTATTCATTTCATTCAAACGGGATGCCGCTTTGTCCCAATGCACATATTCGAAATGGCGCATGCCATATCCTATTTCGGATGATGAATACTCGCCAGACCACACATGCGGTCCGACGACAGATGCTAAGCCACTGACTTGGCACCGGATCTCAAAAGTGCAGACCGAACGACGTCAAAGGTAGCATCGTCTCCGGCCGGGTGGAACTAAGTGTCGCACGAACGAAGAACAGCACGTGAAAAATATATATCTTTTTCACTCTCCACGGAAAATCACCCGGAAAATAGTGACCGCCCTTCCTCCACGCAGTCGGCTTGGGATAGTTCCTTCTGCAAATGACCCGACAACTCGCGAGCGATAATTCATCAATCGTCGACACCACGATATTCATGCGAGACCTTCCGCATAAATACAATTTCTAAAATTCCGTAAAGGAACAACAACGCAACGGTCGTATCGCTACGGTGCGGTAACGATGCGACGAAGTTTTTCCTCGGCTCAGCGGATGAAATGCAGTCCCATCTATCCTGCCAACAATTCGGCCAGACGACCGACCGACCCCCCACACGCTCTGATGGAGTTGAATTAGCGCCAATGAAACAGGTCGTCTCAAGCAGAGCGGATAAAAGATAAGGGCGTTGCTCATTGCGGTCGATTACAAAGATTTTCCAATCGAGATTTGGCAGTTTCGAACACAGCGTAGCTGATTGTAATAGCGGGCAGCGATTTAACGAAATTGGGCGCGATGCCGCGGTAAAACCCCGCCACGCCGTCGTGTCGAAGAACCTGCTGAAGGCAGTCCCACATTCCGTGGTAGTGCGGCATGCCCGGCATGCCCGTCGCTTGCAGCCTCGTCCGCACCAATTGCAGCGGATAGGCCACCAACTGTCCCGCCGTGGACGACGCCGCCCCAAAGCCCAACAGCGTCGTCACCCTCGGGCCCTCCTCGCTTTCCGGGTGAGCCCGAAGCCAGTTGTCCTGTAAAGAGCACAAACCGCACGGCGTTATATCGACGGGAATTGTGTATGCTATAACGGCTACTGGAGCGCACAAATTGTGTTTGCGTTTTTGGGGAATAAGTACGTTCACATATGTAACGTGTGTCCAGGTTTTCCACAGGACCGTTGTGAATGTACGAGTCGGGAGGTAAAAAATTCAACATTAAGTCAAAAAATGACATCGGACTCTAGTTTGTGTTTGCTATATTTGCAAGATATCAATCAGGCATACCATATTGCATAACGCAGCTGGTGAGTGGCGAATCGCTTATTGATAGTTAGGAATGTGTTTCTGCCAACAGCGTTAGAGGGTTTCATAGTTTTGAATATAATTATCTATAAAATATAGCAAAATACGGAGAATGCTATACAAACTGATACAAAATAGAGCTCGTAAAGAAAAATAAATATTCCATTTTCCTGAATCAATTTCAGAACATATAGCAGTGAATTACTTTTCCCTGTCTTCAATTCAATTTCCGTTTTGTGCATTGGACATCACATTACATATCAACTATCTCAGCTCATTATCATCCTATTACCGCTGTTGATCTTTTGTGTGTTTCAACTGAAATTACAATTTTCACTGCACCGTTCAACTTTTGACGTATCTCAATTCGCCATATTTGTTAATGTAAACAGTGATTTTAACTGGCACTGCACCTTCTCTATGTATCACCCTCTCCTCCAATTCCAATCAAAAAATCCGATTCAATTTAACCCCATCTTCATTTTATTGCGATGTATCCATTTATCTTTTCCTCCCCAGATCGAAAGGCCACCAAAACTCGATACCCCCGTTCCAAATTTCCAGCTCATCTCATATCGCTCATAAATCTCATTAGTATTTTCATCACAATCAAAAAAATTACTATGTACATTTAACCCACTTTCATTAAACTATTTTCAGCGACCGAGAAATCGATCATAGGGGCGAGGTGGTGGGGGGGGGAGTACTCGCCTTGAGCGTGTTGTAGACCGCCAAGTCCACACCCGCGTACGGCATGATGCCCAGGACAGACGCGTTCAGGCCTCGGAGCAGCGCGCGCGGACCGCCCTGCGCTACGGTCGCCGTCAGGCAGTGTCCGATGCTGCTGTAGGTTCCGGCGGGCGACAGCGCGAGTCGAGTCTTGGCCACCTGGGTGAGTAATAGAAGCCAAACACGCGACTCTGTAAACAAGAAATATCAATCAATGCAGTAAACACGTTTGACACTGCCGAGCGTTGACAGGGAGACGGCCAATAATGGTAATAGTAAAATCAGTATTACTAGCAATACTGATAATAATACTCACGAAGATAATGATTACAATAGCTGATTAGTTGCATAAATTCCAGATAGTAATTATCTGTGTATTACCTTTTAATGTATACATTAGGCCAGTGAGATTTAATGTGTTGTCTGTTTCAGGGGTCCCCCCTCTGATTCTCCCCCCCCTCGTTTGGCAGCTCTGCCATGTTCTATGTAAACTATTATGCTTGTTAGGGTTTAAGTACGTGTATTCGGGTCACGTCAACGGTTATGGAAAGGGCTGCGCTCAGGGTTCGGCTGGCGCCGCGTAGTGCCCGCTACCCTAGGGCAGCGCCTGTCGACACCGGCTACCAAGGATAGGCACAACCGCAGTTTAAGTACTGACTACACAATGTTCGGGCGGCTACAAGAATTAATTGCCTCCCACCCTCGGACTTTTATGGCCAAATTTGACCCAGAATACAGACAATCAAATCTCACTGGCCATATCATAGGGTTGGTATTGCTCTCACTGGCCTTATCTAGGGTTGGTAATGCTCTCACTCGCCTTATCAAGGGTTGGAATTGTAGAAATGAAGATAAGTGTGCAAAAATAAGTCCGCTTTAAATACAATTGGGTCGCCTGCCTAATCACTGCCTTCAAAATGTATGAGTACCCATCATAAAATCACAATTCAACCGATTTCCCGTTTCATCCGTCCTTTCGTATTTGCGGCCCGGCTCAACTTCATCATGTTTTAATAGCTTACACTACAATAATTGATTACAAAATCAAAAACCCGTCTTCATCAGACCTTTTTTATTTCGAGTACTCATTTCGTTCGATGGATATTTATATAAGTTAGGTGATCGTCATGAGTGCGATAGCTGCGGGAGGGGCGAGGCGGCGATCTGCGGCTGACCTCGAGCGGGTAGATCAGCGTCTGCGCGGTGGCGCCCGCCGCTGCGCCCACCAACAGCCGCTCCGCGACCGCGGGTTCCGCGGGGTCTGCGCATAGTCGGCGCTTGAGGAGGTCGTAGCAAAGAAACTTAGTCGCCGTCTCGGGCGCAATCTTGAGCACGTTGGCGCCGTTACCAACCCAAAAGGCGCGCCAGCCGCCCTGCGAGTAAATACTGCGCAGCCCCTGCGTGGTGAGCCAAGGGGAGGTGCATGTGCGTTATGAAGATGGAGAGTCCCAGAGGCATACAAAGACTATTTATGAAAGTAACTGTGTGTGTCTGTATGTGTGTCTCTGTGTATGTGTGTGTGTGTGTGTGTGTGAGAGAGGAGGGGAGAGAGATAGGGGAAAGTGTGTGTGTGGGTGTGTGCGTCTGCTTATTGAATCGAGTATGGGGGGGATGTGTGTGCGTGCGTAGGTGTGCATGTGAATATTCGTGTTAATGCATAGTGTTTGCATTATGTGTGCATGTGTGTGTGTGTGTGTGTGTGAAAGTGTAATGCAGTGCGAGTGCTTATGTATGTAAGAATGTGTGTGCTCTGCGTGTGTGTGTGTGTGTGTCCGAGCGCGTGTGCGTGTTTGTGAGTGTGTGTGAATGTTCATATATCTGAGGACGTGAGTGTGTGTATGTGTGTGTGTGTGTGTGTGAGAGAGAGAGAGAGAGAGAGAGAGAGAGAGGAGAGAGAGAGAGAGAGAGAGAGAGAGAGAGAGAGTGTGTGTGTGCAGGACTATGTGCGTGGCCCTGTATGTGTGGGTGACACTATGTGTGTGTGTGTGTGTGCGTGTGTGTGTGTGTGTGTGTGTGTGTGTGTGTGTGTGTGTGTGTGTGTGTGTGTGTGCTAATGTGTTTTGCGTATTGCAATTTCCATGTCTGAGTTTGCATGCGAGTGCATGTCCCTGAGCGCGCCCGCGCGCGCGCGTGTGTGTGTGTGTGACTGTATGTGGGGGGGGGGGGGGAGGGAGAGGGAGGAGAGAGTAGAGAGCAGAGGATAAAGGAAGGGATTGCGGGGGTTCACCTGCGCCACGCTCATACTCGGCGCCCCGCCCGCCCTCGCCTGCAATATCGTCTTCAGTCGGTCCATCGGCGCCGTGGCAGTGCGCGACACAGCGCCCGCCACCCCACCCGCCACCAGCGTTATCGCGGCGGAGCGGTAGTCCAAGTAATTGTCCACCGATGCGCGACTCTCCCTATCACACACCCAATTGATATACATTAAATTTCAACTTGAATTTAAATATTTTGAATGTAAATTCAATGTGAATTGCAACAATGTTGGACTCACACACACACACACCGAACATCTGTCAGCAGTCACTCAGTCAGACTGATGCCCGGCACTGGAGGGGGGAGGGAAGGGGACTGACCCGATGTCGGTGGCCGAGCAGCGCGCCCAGAAGTCAAAGAGGTCGGCGGGGAGTCGTCCAGGTGCAAATAGTAGAAAATTACGAAACTCGTCAAAGCTAATCTTTCCATCTGCGTTGGCGTCCGCCTCCCTGCGCGCCCACCACCGCCGTCACCCCTCTGCTCAGCGCCCAACCTTTTACAACACAATAAACTCGCGCACCATGGAAAAACAATTGGGTGTAGGGTTCTTTTACAAGCCCTAAAATGGAAGCCTAGGTCGAGGCGCACCGGACGAGTTTTCGGAGACTCGCTTCGGAGGCCTTCAGGCCGAGAGCGGACAGTGCCCGCCGTAGGTCCGCTTCGCTAAGCTCTCCCTGCGTCTGCGAGGTGGCATGCCGGGTCGTTAACGACGTAATTAAGGGTGGGGAAAAAGGGGTGGGAGGCGGTAGGTGTGCGGGTCTCGCCTTGGAGTGGCTCCGGATGTCTTCGTAAGCGGTTCGGAGCTGTTTCGACCTAATCTCGCAGAACTTCTGAAACTCATCGACCGAAATGAGACCGTCGCCGTTACTGCGAGAATAAAACACACGACACGAACGTCTTCAGCACGGAGCTATTCATGCGTGCAAGTAGTGGAATCAGATGAGGCCCGTAAGTGGCTGTTCGTGACCGCCCGCCGCACCTGTCCCACTGCTCGAGAAACTGATCGACGCCAAGCGACGACGTCGGAAGGGACAGCCGCTCCATCCCCGCGCGGATCTGTGAAGACGACGTCAGCCAAAACTATGAAATACGGTGGAAGACGTTGGTTGTGGTCAGGTGCTGGCTGTGTTAGTTGAGCCTACCTCGCGTCTGTCCAAGAATCCGTCGCGGTCGGTGTCGAAGTCATCAAACACGCGACGGGGGTCGGACATCGTCGGCGCCGTCGGTTCGCACGCGACTGTCTTGTTCGGCGGACGAGCTTGTGCCGCGGGTGTCATCTG
This sequence comes from Tetraselmis chui, assembly GCA_026401115.1. Classification (NCBI taxonomy): domain Eukaryota; kingdom Viridiplantae; phylum Chlorophyta; class Chlorodendrophyceae; order Chlorodendrales; family Chlorodendraceae; genus Tetraselmis; species Tetraselmis chui. The sequence goes on from JAPMLY010002076.1 coordinate 32,158, forward strand.
TACCCCCAAAGGCAGCCCGTCTAGTGTGTCCACAGCAAGGCCCTGCCTGTCGCGTTCCGCATTGGGCGGCCGTCCTCTACCGTGTCGGTTGACGGGTGAAGCCCTCCCAGTTAGTGGCGCCGATCAACTGTTCAAGCTCGGCGGTCGGGCGCATCACGGAGGGCCATCGTACGCGGGCCTGTATCAGCAACGCTTAAAAAAAAAAAAAAAAAAAGTGAAACAATATCAGCAACTTAGTAACTTGCGTTCCTGTAAGTAAACACACCGCGATATACTCTCCGGCGCTCACATTTACACTCCTCCACGAAAGTCCGGACATGCATTATGTATAAGCTAGTCAAGAACACGCTCCGCACTCACCACGTCAAGCACAACGACGAAACCCGAGTACCACCCAAGAGAGGGAGAGCCGGGAAGCAAGCAGTTGGCCGTCATCCGTTGTGGTCAAACCTCAGCTTAAAGCGGATATTGTCGGTGGAGTATGTCGAATTGAGCCCATGAATTCTCAGGAAATTGTCTCAAACTACACATGTCGTTCTGAGCGCCACGCTTAAGCATTGCTCAAGCGCTCATACTAAGCTGCATATTACTATGTGTTCCACATAACCGTACTTTTTGGGTCGTGTTGAAGGGGTTTTGGAGGCGCGGGTGCCGTATTCAATGCGCGAGGTTTGGTTTGCGGGTGTGTGAATAGAGCACGAAAGTTCACGCCGCAAGTATGGATGAGGTTTTTGGAAAGCATGCGATTAAAAACGCACATGACGCAGGTTTGGATAAACACTGCACGCTATAAACATGCGAGGGCGATTGGCTTTGGTGCAGGGCGAGGTCCAACTTGGCCATTTCGGACGCATCACGTTGACGGCGGTGTTTGGAATGCTTGGGTATGTGCGAGTGCCAAACACACCCGCTCCACGCGTGGCACGCATCAATAATTAGGCTCGGAAATCAGTAGGAATGAAGAATTGGTAGACATACACTCTTCCCATAAAGTCCGTTACTAGCGGCACGCATTTAATTACCCGCCACGCACAGCCGCGATGGCCATGCAATTTGATTGGGGGGTAGAGTAATGACTTTCGAACAACACACCACGGCGCGTTGTTCACTGACGTGAGCACCTCTATCGGCACGCTCCGATTATTGTGGGCACACACGTTGGATTTGCGGCCGAAATTTTGCAGGCCGAAATTTGTGGATGTGCAGGTTATGCACGCCTCTATGCGTGGCTCGGTGCACGTAATGTCGCGATAAGCCGGGAGAATACTCGACATTGGGCTTTCATCATGTTTGCACAATTGCACGAGTATCCGCCGAGTGTGTTGCGCCCGGCCGCCTACAGAGCGGCAATACCGGGAATGGCATATCGTGTGCACTAGGTTTTCTTGCCAAGTGCCCGAAAGTACAGCCAAGGAGCACGGGCTGGGGACCTATTGGGCTTGAGGGACGGTTGACTTGGAGTGTAAACACCCTAGCGCGCGGATCGCTGGCCTTTCAAGCTTTTGCATCGCCGGGCGCGAAATATGGCGGGGAGCTTTCAAAGTACCCAAGCACGGGCCTTGGTTTGGCATGCGGCAAATGGCACGGCACCATGCCAACATGGGGGATGAAATGGGTGACGCCGTGAATAAACGAAATATAGAGCGCTGATTGTTGAGCGTATTGGCGGAGCGGGTGTGCGGGTACCACCTGTCCAAGGGTTGCTAGCCCCGCGCGAATGTGGCAGATTTTGAAACCCTAAAAACTTTAGTTGGCTGTACGAGGGGCTGGATGGCATCGGACGGCGGATTTGACGCGAAAACCGGCGGGTAGGCGTAAATTAAGTTGAAAACTTATATTTACTTGGGGGAAGGGCTTCCATTTGCAACTTAGTTTGCTCGAATCGGACACCGTACGGCAAAGTTAGGCTTTTTTAAGCCTCCCAAGCTGTGGGTTTCCGGCCCCTATCCCACCCTTGTCAAGCATCTTAACGGCACATGCCATCACACCCACGTGCTCCCATGTTTACGGACAGCATGCTGGGATCATAAAATCCGCGTGTTGTGTCGCCGATTTCGGGAGTTTTCACGAGCCAAAGTGTGGAAAATCCGAATTCCGTGGCGCCCGAATCAGGGTATGCCCCGAAATCGGGGTTGACCCGCAAACCCTAATACGTCAATTCGTAGCCGTGACGGGGCCCATTTGTGCCCCGCTTCCCCCTTTACTTCACCGTCAGCACAAGTTTCGGTCCGCCTTTTCAACGAGCTAAAGTACAGTTAAACCCTAGAAACCCTACATGATAAACACCCGCCCTACGCGAAAGGCCCTATTTCACTAGTAACGGACTTTATGGGAAGAGTGTATATCGAACCCCCCCCCCCCCCCCCCCCCCCCCCCCCCCGCACAAATCGCCTCATGAGGTGAGCCGAATTCGACGGGTGTCGCTTGGCACTGCGGCTCAGCTTTGCCGGAATAATGCGGAAATTCAAATAATTCATAGAAAATGTGTTTGTGAGTGATTGACCTCAAAAGTAAATGATTTCGACGCGCATTGAAAAGACGCGTCCACGGTGCATGTTTGAAAATGTTTTGACCATATTTGACAAAGATATTATCGTTTGAACATTGTGGCCGAAAGCATCTTGCCCTTGGGATGTCCGTATATTGGTGGTAGGTCTACAAACGCGATATCGTGCGTTTCCCCAACAACGGCGTGCCCAGCACCTCCGCCTCCCTCCGTCGCATCTATGTGCTATATCTGCGCGACCGTCGCATCAACATTCATAATGCGGCGTTGTGCGCCCGTTACTCTTTTCGTCTAACTAGCACGGCGATTGTTTGAAAAAGCGTACCGTACGGGTGCGGGCGCGATAACCCCAAGCACACAAGCCCGGCAGTGCTCGAATTCGCCCCCCTTAGTTGTTGGCGCATTCCATCTTGGGCGCCAAAGCATTGCCTAGGATTTCATGTGAGTTTAAAATCGACGCATGGTTACATTTTTTACTTGCGAAAGTGCGAAATCTTGTCCGGACTTTTGTGAGGAGTGTATGTAGCTAGCATGCTATAAATAATCCTTATTATGCTACGGCTATAATGATCGAGTAGGTGATGAACGCGTACGCTCCTTCAGCTTTCCAATCCTTGGGCCTTAGAAAGAGACTTTGGTCGCACGTGCGATCGGCTTCGGAAGGGGTTGCGTAGAAAAATGGACCACTAAGCCTTACCCCTAAATTCTGGGATCGGACGCTTTAATTTGACCAAAACCCGCCACACACAACTTCATCAGCGGCGACAGATCCAGTGGGTATCCGCCGCCAAGAATAAAAACTCCGTTTGCCGATGCCGCCCACTGATACCGACCTCGACCCCCCCTCATAAGGCACCATGAGTGGGACAACGCCAAGAGATAGTAATATCTTGGTGGTGCTTCGTAGTTTCCCGTGCGTCTCCCGCTTTAGCTCCTCTCCCCCGTCGCAAATCCGCCCGTACAAACCACATTCTTTTGAAATACTACACCCCCCTCCTATTAGATGAGGATAAGAGGAACAAAGAACTTTGGAATATGAGGTCGCAAAATTAGATTTCGGGGGGGCCAGGTGAGAGATCTTAGCGCTAGCAATTACAAATACTATTGATGATTAAGCCAAATGTGTATGTTTTCCCGACAGTTGATGGTCACGCTAACTGAATTTGCCGGACTACGCGCCTAGTCATGGAGTCTGGTGCCCGCCGCAAGGATATTTTGGTAGGTGGCATGCGGGCACAATATGAATGCGGCGGCTTCGCAAGGAGCCAGGGAATGGGGGGGGGGGGGGGCTTCCGCCCGTAAGATTAGTTGCTTCCGCCACAGCGGTTTCTTATCGTCTTCGGTCTCCGCTAGATTTTCCAACACCCTCGTAGGTGGGGCACATTACGTCCGTACCATCGTCTCCCAAAGTGTGTGTCCTAAAGGGGGTGTCGTCGGAAAAACACGCTTTATCGCTGACTCTTTATTGATGTCAGGGGTACTCATGTCGATAGGGGTACCAAATGAATGGTAGTAAGGGATAAATGTTTTATTTATTCGTACCGGATGGTGTGTAAGGTCGCATAAGCCTTTGCTAGTTCTATACCACCTCCCGGGTGACAAAACCACATTTCTTCCACATGATCAACACACATGCCTCCGCACCCCCACACCTTCGGCGCCAATTAGGGAGTAGATATGTGACTCGTATGCAACACCCCTGCCCTATGTACCCTTCTTTTCCTCCTTCACAACACTCGAAACAATACACAATACCATTGAAATCGTAGATGACACCACATACTCCCTTCCACCACATGTACACACACCTATCCCCACTTATGAATACAACCTCCACACAACCGCTTACAAACACAAATTCCTTGTCCAACGTACATTCCCTCGTATACTCACCCCACTACCGCTCGCGCACACCTTCATTACTTACCAATGACATGTGACCTCACCCACAACTGATTAACCGTTGTATACGCCGACGGCTCCAAGAAAGAAGGCTCTTCCCCCCTTGGGGCCGCAGCCGCCATTCCCCCACCACAACCCTCCCTCACATTTACTGTCACCTCTACACCACCAACCCAAACCATAAATCGCGCGGAACATGCAGATATAGACCTCGGCCTCGAACTAGGCCACCCCGCCCTCTTGTCCGAAAGCCCATGTTCCCTCAAACTCATCCATGAATACATATGCACCCCACGCAGCACCACATTCAACAACACCTCCACACAGCACTACGTTCCTCTATCCTCCAAACCCGCACCGCAGCGTGCCTCACTACACACATTGGCAGATTAAAAGCGCCCAACATCTCCAAGGGTAATGACCGCTCTTACCACTTAGCAAACATTGTTGCCGACGGGCAGCCCCCTAATTTAATTTATGCCACGGAAGCTAACATACAGTTAGGACACTAGACTTGACAATACACCACACAACCCGACGACCCTTACCCCCCTAAAACCGTAGTATGTATTGACCTCAAATTGGCGCAAGAAAATATAGCCTATCCTTTACTCTCACTCTCCTCCAACACACTTCTATGCACGGCGACTTACTAGCCACGGCCAAACGCAATGGCGCAGATTTCATATTTCACGGACGACGTGCTACCCAAAAGTCCACACAATTCACGCGCAAAATGGAATTGATGTGGGGCGTTCACAATACCCGTCTCATCTCATGGAACAAAACTCTTACAAACCCTATATGCGTGGATAGCTTACAAGTAATGTCAACATGGCAAGTAATTGTCCCTGAACATTATGTCTCCGACAGGTTCGCCAAAACAGCGCCCACCAGTTTATTTTACTAACACAGCTAACAAACAAATGGTGGCCGCCGGGAGATCATCACCGCTGACTTGGGTAATATGCCCATCAAAATAGTCACCGATGATACCTTTCATGAATCCCTCCCACACCTCGACACACAATCCACATAACACAGTCACATGTCCACTCGACGAGTGCATGCACTTGGAGGTCTCGAACGTCCTCCCTAACTCGTTGCCCCGAACAACAGACATCATGCCTGCGCAACTCAGATCACAATAAGAACACAAATATTATATCATTTGGCGCCCCCCGCCGGCGCAACTACGGCGGCCCGGGAGGGGGGTGGGCTCGCATGCCCGTCGGCACACACCCCCGTCTCCTCGTGGTGGGCGTTGGTAGCCCTATTGCCGTGCCAAGCTTGGCAGCAAGGTAGTGGGCTATGCGAGGTGAGTCGACAGCTGCGATCCGCGCGATCAACAACTGTTCGGAAAATAATAAAGCCACGTACGGAGGGCATTTGTTATAAATGATTTATATACGCTACCGGCGCCAAGATCTCCCGCTCATGCCGTCCGATATGTTCTATCGCGGCTGAATACTCTCATAAGACCCCGATAAGGAGGCGGGCGGGGGGTGAGGAGTAATTGTGAAACATTTTGACGTTGAAGGTGCGTACAGATCAGCGGTGAGTACTATCATATGAAGTCCCCGATAAGACGGCAGGCGGGAGAGGGGGGGTAATTGTGAAATATTTTGGCGTTGAAGGTGCGTACCGATCAAAGGTGGGACGCGGGTGTTGGAGCTCGCGGCGGACAGTCAACCGGGAAGGAGCGCTACGGTATGACGCTCGCTCGACATCGACCAGCTTGCTGCGCGACATCGAGCCGGCCTATAGGAGGGCAACATGACACCAACAATGAGAAGGATTGTCACCACGAGAGGAGCATGAAGGTCTTGCGGCGGCGATCCTTAGGATCAGCCGCCGCCGGAAACCGATGTATAGAGGGTTTTGAATAATGTCCTTGCCCACGAGGCCTTTTAGATCCGGCAAGGGCGACCATGTCCCACCTTGCCGTCACCCGCTATCGCTATGTGCATCTAAAATTATTACAAAATACGAGCCCGAGTAATCGCGGAGGTCCACACTCAAAACAAGGATGCTCAAAGGACGCGCGAACGGTGGAAGGAGGGTACGGTCGCTGGTTGGTTACTAAACGGTTGAAGAAGGGGTGGATGGCTGTTTTCTTTTCGGGTACCCGCACAGACATTGCCGCGAAAATGCCCGGGAAAACGATTCAGTGCGGCGCCATGTGCACTAGCTAAATCTGTCTAGTTGTCTCGCCCCTCCCGATGTCCCCTCGAGGTGACGGGGGACCTCGCCTAGGAGGAAAGTCGCGACGGGAGGAGGAGCGACAACAACTTTGGGACGGGGCTTACGGGGTGCGACTGCGAGACATCGACGAGCGACGCGGGAGGGAGGGATTTCGCTGGACTTTTCACTCCTATCCCCGGCAAGACCGAAGTCACGCGGGAGCTAGGTTAGGCTGGCCCGTCGCTCCCCTCAAACGCCGATCGGCCTAGTCCGGTCGGCACCGCCATGGTTCGGTGGGAGCGGGCCGTGTATCGTGACGGTCGAGCAGCAGTTTCATTTTGCATTCTTGACAAGTGGAATTATTTTTGGATCTGTGTTCTCATCACTACAAAATCAGTTATGTTGTTATAGCTTAGGCGGGGGGGGGGGGGGACTTTGGCAATTACTGTCGTTGCTTACAGTTTTTGGCGTCCAAGGAACGTCCACACACATTGCGGATAGTAGATGTTTCGACTGGTGTACCTTGTCTAAGAGAACCCGGCCCAATCGTTCTCCTAAGTGTCCTATCTGGCAGAGCATTGATGGCCGTTAGAAACCATCCGGTCCAGTTTCCCGATATTGTAATTCAATTTCAAATTTTAAATATGATTTCATTCGACTACTCAAACCCCACTTGTAGGACAAACCTCATCCCGTCACCGATGCTCATCCTCCATTCACAAAATTCATATAGGCGAATAGAAATACTGCGCGGACAATAACTTTAATGACATTCATCACCTCTTCAATGATCATTGAAAAACACACCCCCCTTGCGAATGCATTCCGCTCACATTTGCCCTCAACATATGTGGACATAATATATATAGTAATGAGCCACACATACACACCTCACACCTCCTTTCTCACCATCATCACATCCCGAACTAGCCCCAGGAATGATCCAAGCGACAAATCACCCGAAACACCCATCCGAGACTCACATTAGCCGTATCACCCCCCGCCTACACATCCACATTGTGCAACGGCTTTATCACCTGCTCCGCATCTACCGCATCAAATCCTTTGCAGCCACTTCCAAACTACGTCACCGCAATTTCCATTCCTTACTTCCCACCCAACAAACCCCGCAACTAAGACAACGTTTCATATAAATCCATAGCCGTTCTTGCAGACCTTCGTACAAGTACTATAATTACAATAAATTTGTAGATTTAGGTCCGTATGCAGCTGCAAAAGGGTTCCCGAAAATCACGTCTCATGTATTTCCGCAAAAGAAAATACAGCCGCAAGTAATCGCGACACAAGCATGGCCTTCTCCCTTGACGCCGCCATGCCCGTGCACTCCAACGAATCCGCAGGCGCGCGCTTCAGCGCCATCAACGGAGGGATACAAGCGCCTTCGCTCTGGATATGCACCGGATGGCTGCGCCTTTGCCAAATTCTACCGGCGGTTGTATTTGTTTCACGTTGCTTGGATCGGAAATTTGCCACCAACCGCGTTAGATGGCTTTCGGTGAGATTGCATGGTTTGATGGCCGCCCAAAACAACGAATTGCGCTCGTTGATATAGTAATTGAGCATGTTGTATCCACCCTCCTCACAGCCGCCTTCCTCATTGTCCTCGCACCCGCCGTCCGCGGCGTCCGTTGTGAACTACGCTATGTACGCTGGATTGCCGAGCTACGTAAGATCTTCCCCCACCCCCCTTGTCTTCGACTTGCCCGTCGTCATCCTCCCAAAACGGGTTGTGCTCGGTCTTCCGTTCCCCTTCACCAGTTTCCGTAGTCATTGCCAGTCTTTATCCTTCGATAGGCTGTTTTATGATGGCGTGCTTGGGGAAATTCGCGCGAGCCACTGCATTCGTTTGAAGTTCGAAGGGTGTCGACGAGGAAACTGCTCCTCTTGCTAACGGAAGGGAACGCGTAACACTAGCGAATAATATCTTAAAGTAAATCTAAATTATATGGGTCGCTCATCCGATATTTGCAGCCGCTTCGAAGCGGCTGCACATTTTTCGATTTCTGCGGGCGCTCGAGGCGTCCGCACAATCAAATATAAATGTACACATCTTTTCGATTTTCGAGTACATGTTTATACGAAACACTGGTGTTTTAAAGTTCTACGGATTTGCGCGGATGTCACGATATGAAAAAGCGTGCACAATACCAAGTACAAAAATCTGCAGTAGCATAATTACATGAAACGCAACCTAGAACACACCTTACCAAACCCTCCCAAGGCGGAGTAAAGCCCCACCACAACATCGTAGAGGATGGACATGGAGACCCCGCGGCCTAAATTTTGAATACGAAGATTCCTAGATGACATATGCAAGAAGGCCCTTAGACAACATCAAGCATGTGATTAGTAATTGTTGCAAATTTCATTTCTTTTTTACACGCTTGGCTAAGCCGGCGGAGGTCTTAATATCCGTCCTCTCCGTGATTGTGTCGGTGCGGCGTTACTTCCCTAGGAAGGTGATGGTCATTGATTATCAGCTTTAATGTGTAATGAGTTGGCTTGGGGCGAAGCTTGGCGAGGTACGAGATTTTTGTCGATTGGTAGTTATAGGACTTGATTGATTTTGATTCTCATGTAAATGCAAAAGTGGCGGTACATTTAACCGTTGAGCGATGTGTATGTGTAGTGGGGATAAAATCTTGGCGGTTTCGTGTGGGGTTGCCGATCATGGTTTGTTTGTCGCCAGCTACTATGTCCGCCGTGTCAAACCATCCGCGTTCATTCTCGACTTATCATGTCCATGTAACGTGAACTCTTGTAGCGTATACATGTCGCAAGATTTCGACCGTGATACATACATGCTTGAAGCATGGCTTCGCCTTACTTTGACGTTGGGCGCGCAGTGCGTTGGGCTGCACACCTTGTGGCCGCTCGACGTACCGTTCTCAACCTAAGTTTCATGGCTTGTACAAATGCGCTAACCATGCGAAATTATGGCATGACACAAGTGCACAACACATCGCGATACTCCGTGGCACATCACTGGAGCCCCCCCCCCCCCCCCCCCCTTTGAGTATGGAACGTCTCGGCCGTATTTGAGTACTTGCGTTGTGATGTACGTACGTAGTATATGTATGGGAGGGCGGCCATAAGAAATCAGCCAACGGGTTGACATATTGGTACTTATAATTTTACATAATTATTCGCAGTTGCATTGTATTGTGCTAGTAGCCAGTCTAAATGGTTTTACGCCAGTTCTCATTTGCCATCATACGAGCGACAATTGTTAACGAACAGATATGTATATACTCTATATTACCTTGATTGGTGCTTCCGTTTACCGTGTCGTCTTGGATTCCGTGACCCTCATGTCACTCGTTCCCCTTTGCCCCCCGAAAGTGTATTCGTGTCTACTGTGCTTGTTCATGCAGTAGCAGTAATTTGTGATTAAAATATTAATGGGTGCTCTTGAAATCTTCTTGTTTTCTTTGGCCCCCTCTTTCCCCCTTGTTTGCTGGGGGATTCCACTTCCTTCTTTGTAAAACATGATGATATTTCTTATTATTGTCTTTTATTCTGCATGTTGTCCTTTGGCGGGCCTATCCATATAATTGACAGACCGGGGTTTATCTCAGGGACCACCCGGTTTGTTGTCGCTCTCCAGAAAAGGCAAAAAGTTGAAGTCATCCATGCTGCTGATATCAGAAGCATAATATGATGAAGTGCCTACTGCTGATGACCCTGGCTGCTACCAGCAAGTCGAGTACGGGTACTAGTACATATTGATAACAGTTCAAGTACATGTACATGTAAATGTAGTCCGGCATGCGCCGCGACCGGGCGATCTTCAGCGACATCAGAAGGTTTCGTCGGCGCTGCGCTCGGCGGCCATAGCGGCATAGGTAGTGGCTCGAACAGCTGCGACTTACGGACTGCAACAGTGGTAAGCAAACGGGGACAGAAAATAATCGCCGGTTTGCGGCGATATAGCCGATTCTGAACTACGACATAGCACGTCTTCAAAGATTTATCGTAAGTTTGCCACTCATTATTGGCGGTGCTAATAAATATAGTTTTCATCGGTTTTGCGTTTTCCGCGTCTCGGCGTCGATACCGCAGTAGTTGCCCCTCCTCAGTCTCCCTTGGCAATCCCCCTCCTCACCTCGATCCACGAAGTGTTGCAGCTCTCCCAAAGCATGGTGCTATGAACTAGCATGAACAATCCTGCTTGACTGGGCTTGTCACAAAGTCTGGGCCGACTCGGGAAGCGAGACCCAAACGCAGGCAAAGCCCCGTCGCTGCTGATACCGCCGTCACTCGAGGGCCGTGGGACCCACTACCTACTTACGCTGTATTACCACAGTACCGACCATATTATTTACCACCAAACTCCTGAGAGCACGATCTCAAGCACGTCATCAACTCCCGACACTGAACCAGATGCACTTTGCTTCTCTCACTTGAGGTTGATCTATTAATCCGGCAGGAGGCGAAGGAGGCGGGTGGTCAGGGTCTACGCCGGAGTCCGTTTATTCTCGGCGGTGATAACAGCAGCAGTTGCAATGGTCGTCCCGCGTTCCCCCACCGCCGACGACGCGCCTCCGCCGCGGCGACGCCCCTCTGGCCGCCCACCTGCCGCAGCGGCAGGAGCGGGGGCACCGGGAGGGGAGGAGGCGGCCGCTGCGCTTGCGATCATCCGGCAGCGGAAAGGGTCGGGCAAAGGCGGACGGTCGAAGGACCCGTTACCTGCTAGGCGCGGCGAGGGGAGTGGGAGTGGGGGCGGCGGAGGGGTCGCGCGTGCGAAGCCGGAACCGTCGGCTCCACAGCCGGCGGCGGCGCGAGAGCGTGGGGGAAACAGGCGGAAATGGGACTTCTCGGTGGAAGGGGCAGCTGCGGAGGGGCAAGTCGCGGAGGCGGGACCGCGCGCGGCGGACATCAACGCCAGACTCAAAGACGAGGCGCGGCGGATGCGTCAACTTAAGGCACCACCTCCTACCCTCATCAACTGACCCCCCCCCCCCCCCCCCCCCCCCCCCCCCCCCCCCCCTACTCACGCACGCGCGCGCGCGCGCTCGCACAAACACACACACACACACACACACACACACACACACGTACAATTGGGCGCACGGAGATAGGCTCACACAAGCACACACACACATACACACACACACACACACACACACACACACACACACACACACACACACACACACACACACACACACACACGCGCGCACGCACACACACTCTGGCACAAGCATACACATACAGACTAGCACACAGAAACTACAGTTCGCAGACTTACACATCCACCCACACAAACACACACACGCACACACACCCGAAGATGCTCGCACCCGCACACGTTCATTCACGCACACACACGGACGGACTCTCTCGCGCGCTCTCTCTCTCTCTCTTTCTCTCTCTCTCTCTCTCTCTCTCTCTCTCTCTCTCTCTCTCTCTCTCTCTCTCTCTCTCTCTCTCTCTCTCTCTCTCTCTCTCTCTCTCTCTCTCTCTCTCTCTCTACCCCCCCCCCCCCTCTCTCTTATTGTGTTGCTGTTTCTTCACACACACACACACACACACACACACACACACACACACACACACAATCGCACGCGCACTTGGAAATCTCCCACTGCAGACACACGCCCATAATCCAATCTTTGGCTGCAGTGCTGCACTGATGATACTGTTGTGCGGCGGGTGTCTGCAGTTGGATGATGAGGGAAAAGAGGGCGCGGGGGAGGTGTGGCCTGGCGACCGAGTGGCGACGGGCGATCGGCACGGCACCGTCATGTACGTTGGGCCGGCGGAGTTTGCGAAGGAGGGGCAGACGGTGGCGGGGCTCAACCTGGACGTGAAGCGCAGCACGAGCAGCAACGACGGCAAAGTGGAGGGCCGCCGCTACTTTCGGTGTAAGCCCGGCCACTGCCTCTTCGTTGGCCTCGACGACCTCGTGCCGCTGCGACCCGCGGGCGACGTCGACGCCGGTAAGGCACCACTTCTCCCCTTCGATACCTCACCAATCCTAATATATACCCTGGCTCAAACATATTTATGAGTATTTGGAACACTTGATGACCTCGTGCTGTCGTCGTTGACATGTATTGGTCCCTCCCGGCCGCCTTTGCACGCAAACCCGTGAAAACCTAATGCCGCTATGCACGTAAGCTCAAAAAGAAGCACACCCATTAGAAAGGGGTGAACATGTGTTTCCGGTGGAGGTGTGAATCAGGCGGCTCGTGGGGTCCAAGCTGTGATAGATGCTGATGAAATCGCATGAAGATGGGTAGCAAACGGCTCAAATGAACGCGACGTCGCTTTGTTTTCTGACATGTGAAAATACTGTGAGTGTCTGATCGTCTTGGGCACGGTATGGAATGTCGTGCTGCCATTTTGATTTTGTGTGTGTGTGCACTTTTGAATTACATTGTCAAGTATGAGTTTTGTTTGAGTGGCGCCCATTCAACCTGCGTTCAGCAACCCTCCGAATGAAGGAGCCCCAACATTTTAACCCTAGAAATATCATCGCCGATTTTACCATTGTATTGATCACCGCATGTTTCCGTTTTTGTACCTATTATTATTCTGTAAATATATATGCTTACATCAATCGCCCCCCTCTTTTGTGATTATTTTATGAGCATAGTCACCAGTCGTGGATGCATTACATCAAGTCATTTCACCCCCCGCCCTCATATCTTTCTTTCCCTCTCCCCATCAACGCCACCCCTCCCCAATTGAACCCTTCCCACAGACAGTAAGAACTTTTTCCTGGAGACGGAGCTGTCCAAGCTGATCGGATGTTCAGAGGCAAAAGAGGCGGTGCGCTCAATGCGCGACACACTCGAGGCGCGAAACCCCACCCGACACCTCACCTTAATTCCCACCTTCCTCGGTTGCACAAGCGTCTGACATTGCATCAATTTTCCTACGTTTTCCTTGACATTGCATCAATTTAGTGAATCAATTTTTGGTGTCAGATTTTGTTTGTGGCGCTAATTGTTTGAATTTATATGATTTCGTTAACCTTAGGTAAACCAGCGACGCGCGGCGGCGGGTGGCATGGCGGAGCGCTGCCCCCACATGGTGGTCTCCGGCCCCTCTGCCAGCGGTATCACCACCTGGGGTCGCATCGCCGCCCGCATGGCGCACAGCGCCGACTGCACCCGCAAGGCACCCCCCCCCCCCCCCTCCTCCTTCCCCTCTTTTCCCTCACCTCCTTCACCGACCCTCTTCACCCCGTTTTTCGCCCCTCAGACAACAATAACAGGGTCCGTAATTTTGCAAGTGTCTGCCAGATTTGGTTTTGTCCTGCTAATGATCGAGTTTTAATTGTTGTATACATATTTTCAGCCTTTTGTGTTGTTTTTCGGAATGAACAAAAGACAGTTTAATCACTTTTCGGGTTATATGGATTGCGCCTTTATATTAGTTTTTGGACGGTCATAGCAGTATCTAAGAAATTTTGAACTAAATTTTATCACTGAAAGATGATAAAACTTTGGTCATATTTAGTAAGAAACACGAGTGAGTGACACAAGCCATGATTTGAGATTTCATTATTGGCGATTATTTGACAAAGTCAAAATTCATTCGACAAAATGAATCCGATTATTATTTACATCAATTATGATTGCGACCGTTATTATCATTCTTTTTTTCTCTGCATAGTTCCATGATGACTCGGACGAGGAACAGTCAAACTATGTACAGGAATAAGACCTAAAGCAAAAAAACGGTGTTCAAGATATAAAGAAATATTTATTGTTATTGGCTTCAAATATTTGGTTGTAAATATTATGGGTTTATTACATGTTTGCTAACTCACCTTTCCGGCGTTGCACGTCTTTCGCTCTTGGCAGGGGGACCTGGTGGTGACTTCCGCCCAGCCGGGCGCAGGGCTGGTGTCCAGCTCGCGCTCCGGCTCGCTTGAGTCGCTGACCAAGGCGGTGAAGGACGCGGCGGGTGGGGTGCTGCTGATCGACGACGCGCATGCGCTGGTGGCGGCCTCGGGCGGCGGCGGCGGCGGGGAGAGCCAAGGCCGGGAGGTTCTGGAGGCGCTGGCCAGGTAGGCGCACGCCTTTGCCCTCCTCTCTTAAAAATGATAAAAACCGGAGAACAAAAAATCTGGCAACATGACCACTATCGATGAAATGCAACGCGAATGTATAAGATGCATACAATATTTTATGGATGTCGTAAAATTTGTAATCAGTTATGCGTAGTTTGATATTGCGTGGCTGTGTTTTGTTTGTAGTATCGAGGATCGTATTATTTGTTTATAGACACTTGAGGGATTTGTGGATAAGGCATGTTCACATATATTTGCGAAACAATCTAAGCCAGCTAGGCTATTTTGGAAGTTGAAACTAACAAAGCATAGCACGACACCCTTTTACACTTGGAGCTGCAATGGACTATCTAATGTGAGTTTTTTTACAAAAAAGAAAGGCGCTATGGATGCGCAATTCGTCGCCTCCCGATTTTATGCCGGTCCGACAGAATAGGCCGACGTGTGTCCGGTAGAGTGGCTGCGTTTGAATATTTGAATACCAAGAAAGATGGTATTGTATAATCTCCATAATAGGACGAGTTGTTATTTATAATACCCATCGATGCCATCAGCTCCGTCCGTTGATGTGTTGCTTGGCGCGCAAATTGTCTCCTCTCGGAACTGCCAACAAAACGACTCGAATGTGTGACTTGCCTCGTTGAATTGGCAGCGCACCCGCACCCGCACCATAGTAATAGCGACCAATAATAAAAGTGACGACGGTGCTGCAGGCACACCCAGCGACGATTTATTATTGGCGTACCCGTACTTGTATCTGTATTGCGCGCTTCGTCATTATTGGCTGCTGTCTCCCTCTGGAAAACAATACTAAACTCAGCAAATATGATAAGATGAAAAGGGAAATAATTGGGTAGGTACGGTGGCACTTTTTCACTGTCCCTTTCTTTCGGCGGGCGCGCAGGGAGGTGGAGCGGCAGCGCGGGGGCAGCTTGGCCGATTCATTTGTGGTGGTATTGGCCGGCGAGACGGGCGGCCTGGCGTCCATCCTCCGCTCTCCGCTCGGAACCGCTCTCGGCGTCGCCGCCACGCCCGCGTCGTCGTCGTCGGAGGGCGGCGGCTCGCAGCAGCACGTGCAGCTGGCGGGCTTCTCGCCCGTCGACATGCTCGCGCTGCTGTCGTGCCTCGCCGAGGGCCGCGGCTTCCACATGGAGCCCGGCCTCCTCCGCGACGAGGCAATCGTGGCGCAAATGGAGGAGATCTGTCGGTACGGCAGCCGCCCACAAACGAAACCTCAACGCCCTAATCATCAGAGCATTTTCGCTTTTGTATTTTTTTAGGTATCGCAGCTTTCGACACAAACACTTGGAACTTGAGTTACGTTTGCAACTCAGTAATACGCAGTAAATGTGGTTTGGTTTCGATGCTTTGTACCGTCGCAGGTCGCCAATTCCCCAAAAGCTGCTGATATTGAAACCTGAACTGATACCATTCACACATTCAATGCGTACCTCAACGATTGAAGGCAATTGTGTGAGATTTACAACAATCCTTCTTTTCCTGAGCTGCTTTCCCTATTAAAAGAAAATCGCACATATTGTCCCGTCGCTCGCATGGTTGTATATTTTGGAATCTTTTTACATACAGCAGAGTAGTTGACCGTTATTTAGCCCTGTTTTTAAACACTTGGCGCTGTTTATCGTTAATGCTGTCATCGTCATGATTGTCTTTACCTTCATTCTTATCGCCATGTCATAAACATTGATTATTTTAATATTAAGAATATTTCGGGTCCTGAGATTATTTCGGGCTTATTCGTTCGCGACCCCCACGACAGACGCGCCAGCAAAGGCCGCGGCACCACCCGCCACGTCGCCAACTGCCTCGAGGCGGCGATCGCGGCGCAGACGCGGCGAGTGTACGCCTGCGGCACCCTGTCAAAGGGCAGCCTCACCGCCCTCCTGGTGCGCACCCCCATCACCTCCCGATCTTCTCGTGTACTTTTCGTAAACGATTTGCCAAATGTATTTATTGTTTGATTGCTGTCTTCTTTTGTGTCGCATTTGTTAATTCATTCTGGCGAAATTACACACATATGCGTCGATGGTCAATTAGTCGCTGCTGCACTGGATTTCGGGTTGCCTCAGTTTCCGCAAGTATTTGACATTTTTCATGCTCAGGCAAACGAGTATTTCGCGGTTGTGGGTTGTGGTATCCATGTCAAACATGTTTTATTTACAAATTTATTTTGTCTCGCATTCCATCATATATTTTTGGCGAAATTGGATGCCATCGATGGTCATCAACAACTTGCTGCTGAATAATTGTTATTTGGGTCGCCCTCGTTTTTGCGGCTCTGTTACTCTTGCGCGGGCATTTCACAATTACGGGTTTTGGTATTTCAGGCTTTTGATATAGACCCTAAACCCTCTGTCATCTAAAGACCTCCCTCGCCGCTTCCACTCCATTGCGTCTGCAATGAGGTCGTCCGTTTTGATGTGTGATGCTGCGACCTTCACACTGAATAAAGCTGAGAGCGAAAGGGAAAACAGTGGTGAAAGTTTAAAAATTGGGCTTTGTTTATTTGTTTGTTGTTGTTGTTTTGTTTTGTAAGTTGATATGATTTCCGGCTTGGGTTTCCAGGCCATTTTGAAGATGAAATATTTTGGGATTTATTTGACACTCTGCCTCGTCCTGATGTACTCAATTAGCTTAACATAAATAAATGGACAACATATCTTGTCATAATTACAGTGATATCAAATGACTTCCGTTGATGTAACTGAGTGATTTGCTGCTGAGTGTCTCCAGCAGACTCAACCGTTGTCTTGTGAATGTATTTGTGGGACGATGAGGGGTGTTTTCGTGTGGTGTGGTGTGGTGTGGTGTAGTGTGGTGTGGTGTGGTGTGGTGTGGTGTGGTGTGGTTTGATGTTGCTGTGCTGAGTGGGTTGGGTGGCGGGTGTTGTGCAGGTGGAGGACTTTAAGGGGAGCGGGGCGGGGACGGCGGCGGCGGCGGGTTCGGGGGCCACGTCGCCGCTGAAGCAGTTGGAGAACATTGTGGGGCTGGCGGAGGTGAAACAGTTTGTGCGGTCGCTGCAGGTGCGGGGGGCGCTGTCGCCTGTCGTTTTTGGCATGCACTGTGAAGTATTGTGCGGTCGAGCAAAGAAGTGTGAAATTCATATGACATCTCATTTACAAATGAATGAGCAGAAATCATAGACGCAAAATGTACATATGTTTCTCAATATATCCGAATCGAATATGCATTAGCCCGGTCATTTTTCACGATCTGATATTACTAATCGAAAGTGCTTCTCCTTATGACAGCAAACACACACACACACACACACACACACACGAACATACGCACACACACACCACAACATTCAAACATCCACATACCAAAACACACAAACACACACAAGTCAGGCACACACACATACACACACGCACACACGTCGCAAGCTTGCATGGAGTCCGTCAGCGGATCCGAAGTGAGTGGGCAAGTGAAAACATTTCGTAACCGGGTTTCTTTCTCCCGTCACCCTGTCTATCGAGTCTGATTGTATTTGATGAAAAGTTTCGTGTTAACAGCCCATGTGATATTTGCTCGCTGCAGTGATGAAAATAAGTACCCATTTTCAATCTTGGGTATTATGACCACATGAGCAAAGTCTACCGTATCATGTTTCGGAGCACATCGACTATAAAAATGTTGTTCCATTTCATTCACGCCTTTCACTGCGAAATGTGCTCGACTCGTTTCAACCCCCGTTTAACATCCACCGCCAGGCGCAATTGCTGCTGGACGAGCAGCGCAAGAAGGCGGGGCTGCCCACCCTCAGCTCTGGCTCGCTGCACATGGTCTTTTCGGGCAACCCGGGGACGGGGAAGACGACCGTCGCGCGCATCATCGCCGCCCTTCTCGCGGAGTTAGGCCTCCTCACCTCGGGCCACCTCGTAGAGGCGGACCGCGCCTCGCTGGTCGCCGGGTGCGTCCCTCTCCTTCCCACCCCCTTTCTCTTCCCCCCCCTTCCCCCCCCACCCCCCCCCCCCCCCCCCCTCTCCTGTCTCTCCCCCTCCGATCACAAGCAACCCACAACTATCTTCATTTTTTTGTTCTATCATTATCAATTGATTGGGAGAGTTTTATCATTGTCAACTAAAAATGTCGTTCAAGTGATTGGGTAATCCCAACGCCCTAATAACCTCCCAAACAAACGGATATCGACCTATTTATTTGTTGGCGGCGTGTGTTTGCTGAGTTTGCCTCCCATTCTGTGGGCAGTGCACTCCCTTCGTTCCATGTATTTATATATTTTATGTTATTTATCGATTCTTCCCGCGCTGTTCCCAGGTATGTGGGGCAGACGGCCATCAAGGTCACCAACTGTGTGAAGGAGGCGCTGGGCGGCATTCTGTTCGTGGACGAAGGTGAGCTGTTGCTGCTGCGGCGATCACGCGCAACGGGCTGCCTTATTGTGACAGGGAATCGTTTAGGGTTTTGTGTGTTTATGGGGGGATAAATGAGGTGGGAAGCAGAAGGGGTTGGCATTGGTGAGGGAAGGGAGGGGTGTGTCACGGTTTAAGTAATGGCAATGGAGTATTCCAATGTGTTGGATGGATAGTTTAGGTTATGGAGGGTGAAGGGTTTTAGCTTGTTAGGGTTTCCAGATGGAGGTTAGTTAGGTTTTTGGATAAGTATTATTAGGGTAATTGGGGTTTTAGGTTTTGTGAGATTGCAAATTGGAGGGCAAGGTAGGGAAATATTTTGTTGTGCGCGTTGAAAGGAATGTTTTGGTATCGTAGCATAGAGATAACTCTAGGGTTTATTTAGGGTTTATGTGTATCTTTGGTATAACTTAGGGTTTGGCTGGCGGCCTGACTGGAGGGGGTGGGCTGCCTCGACGCAGCTTACACGCTGGTGCAGGGCGATAAGGACTCTTTTGGGAGGGAGGCGCTGGACACGCTGATGAAGCTGATGGAGGACCACCGCGATGAGCTGGTCGTCGTGTTTGCGGGCTACAGGTGACGCGTCAAACCCTAAAAATAACCCTTCGTTCACTGTTCCGTGCAATCCTGCTCGTCTCCATGAGTTTTTGATTGACACCGATAGAGTCTACCAACTGCTCTAACACGTTTGCCGCGCCGCGCTCCCCAATATATTTCGTTCTCACAGCGTCGGCGTCGGTTTCAACATTTTGTGTTGTTAAAGAATCACAAAATATTCGCTGCAAAACATACTTGATTTTTAATTTACACGCAGTACATTAGAACAACGTGCTCAGTAGTATTCTGTCGAAAATCTGGCACAGAAACCAAAGGACTGATGTTCTCGGTAGCATTGCAATATGCAGTGATCATAAATCGTTGTTTTTCAGAGGTCAGTTGCCCCAGCTCAGTCTCTGCGTCAACATTACTCATAAATGGGCAGCATAATGACTGCACTTTCAGCCCGCTTACCAGATTATCATCACTAGATTTATTTTGGGGTGTTCGTACGTGTGTGTTGTGTGTGTGTGTGTGTGTGTGTGTGTTTGTGTTTGAGTGTGTGTTGGTGATTGTATCTGCGTGTATGTGTATGCGTGTGTATGCGCGAGTGAGATGTGTTATGTGTGTATGTATGCTTATGTGTGAGTGTGTACGTATGTGTGTGTTTGTGTGTGTGTGTGTGTGTGTGTTTCTTTGTGATTGTATGTGATTGTATGTGCGTGTATGTGTATGCGTGTGTATGCCCGAGTGTGTGTGTGTGTTATTTTGTTCGATTAAATAAATGTGCAAATGGTTGGGTGGCAGTGAGGAGATGGAGGAGCTGTTGAAGGCCAACCCCGGCCTGCGCTCCCGCTTCCCCACCGTCATCACCTTCGCCAACTACAGCGCACCGGAGCTGATGGCCATCTGCGAGGGGCTGCTGGCGGCGGAGCAGCTGGCGCTGAGCCCGGCGGGGACGGAGGTGGTGCAGGGGGCGCTGGAGGCGGTGGCGGCGAAGGCGGCGACGGGCGATCGCCGCGCTGCCAACGGACGCGCCGTGCGGAACCTGATCGAACAGGCGAAGCGGCAGCAGGTAAAAGCACGGATCACCGCGCCTCTGCCACAAAACTTGCAATTGTTTTGAAAATATTCAAGTACTAATTGCAAGATTAGGAGTTAAAGGTTTACACCTCATTTTCTCGGTTGTGAAATTCGTTACTCATTTATTTTTCGGCTTGTTTTGACAGTTATGTTGTCGTTTAATGTTTGGCTCTCGTTTGACACGCACTTTCATAAATTGCGCATTTCTGTGCATACTTTCAACACTGAAATGTCAGATGCTGTTTTTTGCCAATGCTAAAAGGTTTCGGTATCAATTGAAAGCGGCTGTGGCAGCAAAAAGGGAGGGGAACCGCTGAATATGGTGCGCTTTGTTAAATTAGCGTTCGAACACTTTGCCATATGGAGCGCCAAACCAATCTTACACATTCTGTGCACCGTTTTATGTATTGTCAATGACGACATTTTGGTAAATAGATATGTTTGTATTCAATTGAGCAAAAACAAATCTTGCTTATAAGACTAAACCTCCTTGCAAAATTATTTTTAAATATGCGAACGAGTCGATAGGTTGATAAATATGCGCATATGTAATGATTGCGAGTGTTGTATTATTCGGGGATAATGTAACACTGTTTTGGGCAATCCATTGTGTGCATGGCTTTGAACAATATGTTTACTGCGCGACGCTGACCGTTTCCATTCCACACTGCCTGTCGTTTAATAAATGTGTGAATGGCCACTGCATGCAAAAAAGCTTTGGATTAGTTTTTGCCGAATCCGCAAATTAAATCTCGTTTAGCGGATTGATTGGGACTGACACAATTTGGTACAAAATTATATCGTCCTCCTTCAATATTCGAAATCGATTGTGTGCGTGTGTGTGTGTGTGTGTGTGTCTGTGTTTGTATGCCTGTGTGTGCCGCCATTTCGATGTATGTTTGTGTGTTTGTTTGTGTTTGATTCTGTGCGCGCGCGTGTGTGTGTGTGTGTGTGTGTGTGTGTGAGAATGTGTGAATGTGATGTGCGTGTGTGTGTGTGTGTGTGTGTGTGCGTATGTTTGTTTGTGTGTGTGAGAGAGAAGGTGTGATTGTTTGTATGCCTGTGTGTGAGATAATGTGTGAATGTGATGTGCGTGTGCGTGTGTGTGTGTGTGTGTGTGTGTGCGTATGTTTGTTTGTGTGTGTGAGAGAGAA
Organism: Tetraselmis chui; assembly: GCA_026401115.1. Taxonomy (NCBI): domain Eukaryota; kingdom Viridiplantae; phylum Chlorophyta; class Chlorodendrophyceae; order Chlorodendrales; family Chlorodendraceae; genus Tetraselmis; species Tetraselmis chui. The sequence continues at coordinate 53,965 of JAPMLY010002076.1, forward strand.
GGTGTGATTGTTTGTATGCCTGTGTGTGTCGCTATGTCGATGTATGTATTTGTTTTATCTGTGTGTGTGTGTGTGTGTGTGTGTGTGTGTGTGTGTGTGCGTTTGTTTGTGACTGTTTATATGTGTGTATAATTCGGTGCGCTGCAGGCACTGCGGTTGGGCGAGATGGCGGCCCGCGGGGAGCAGCCCACCGTGGCGCAGCTGACGGAGATCGCGGACGCGGACGTTCAGTTCGCCGCGCGGGCTGATTGGCTGGGAAGCTCATGAGGCGCCTCTTAATTGAAGACCCCTTTCCCTCTGCGAGTCGACGGTCACCTCTGATGACGTCGCGGCTGAAAAAGCAGCCGATAGCGCAGTAGCTGCGATATGCTCCCGCACTGCGGCTGTAGGGAATGGGGGTGGGGGTGGATGCTGACAGCGTTGGACGCTTTGGTGTAATTGAATTGCATTGCTGCCAATTTCGAAAATTACTGATTAATAATGCGGATTTCAAAATTGAATGCTGAAAGTGTAAATCCTAACGTATAATTACAAATCGGTTCACAAAAGCACATAAAATTGCGTACATTGTTGCGACTAACATTTGTGTTTTGCTTCACTGCTGTATTTTCAATCAAAGGAAAAGGAGGTCATTTCGAAGTGTGAAGTCGGTCAAAAGAGTGACGATTTGAAACAATTGGCACCGCCACCCCTCCGTTGTGTATCCCATACACTGAGCCCGCATGCTGAGCGGATTATTAGTGTAAGTGGCCTCGATGATAAGCTGCTGCGCTGCCGATCAAGTAATACCAAACTAGTTCTCAGCGCATTTGCGGCGTGTATCGGAATGGATCATTTCTTCACATCCATAGCGTCACTCGTCCCTCGTCAAGTTCCGCCGTTATTGTTTTTGCAAACAACTAACGTGTTCCTCTCGTCGATGACCCCTTTCATTGCATATATATACACCGACGGGTGATTGGAATTCATGAAGTGCCAACGACACGAGCGCAGGAAAGAGAGGGAAAGCAAAGGGGTCACGAGTGACGAGAGGGTCACGAAATCAAGGACATGTGGCGAGTACGGTCTTGTCACAATGGAGTTCGTCGGTAGGACTCGTATATTCTCGCTACTACCCTCATTCCGTACTCCCTTGGAAGCAGTGCATCGAATGTGGAATCGAATATTCGCATTTGTACAAGCCATTGTAATTAGCTCAGGTCACCAGCTACAATCCTACTGCCGTACTGGAAGTCAGATTTTCTAAGGCCCAAGACGCGCCGGATCACGTTTGTCTGAGGCGACACGAGCTCACCTCATGTGACGGGCATCCGAGGGACGTGTGACGCTTCAAGACTGAAAGCGAGCTAGGCTGGGCTACTTAAGTCATCGCAGTGGAGGGAGGAGACAAATCATTTCCCATTTTTCTTTCTTTGACTTACACTAAACCTAATTTGCAACATTTACGCTCTCGCGCACTCGCTGTGAATGATTATTAGCCATGATCAACCGTTGTGGAGTTTGCTCTCCAACAAACCACCCCAGACATGGGAACTGAAATCAATGCGACCTAATAAAGAAAGCACGATGATGGGAGGCTCCCACGCAGCGGTTGAAGAATAAGACGTGGAGGCGACTAGCGCCGCATCACGCTTTGCCTGGCGAATCGCGGAGACGCTTTAGTCCCATGGCGCGGGTGAAGGAAACCATGGAAGAAGAAAGCAACACGTCGACAATATGTTGCCAATGATGGATAAGGTTGGCACAAGACACCATGCACGAAATGATTGATAAACGAATGCGGCACCCATGCCATTCATGATATTGTTCACAACAAAGTATTCAATTGATTTGTTAAGATGATACAAATAGGATATGCCCACATATGCACTTGTACACTAGCCGCCGGCGAGCATACTCTTGTCGCTACGACCCTTTGCGGTTAGTTTCCGGCCGCCCGCCACTTTTTTACCACCCACTGTAACGGAACGTGCTACTCTTAGCTCTCATGGGTCCGTCAAAGACTCGGATGCACATGCGCATAGGGTTGACCTTTCATAGGGTAAATTTGTTCATTATATCAATTGTCATTATGTATTGACCCGAGTCATCCATGTATTCGCCCGTCTGTGTTGGCTGAACTCGTGAACGAAGATGACATGCAAACACCACCGTATCGATTGGATACAAGCAAGAGTTCCCATTATTCACCGCCTGCTGTTATTGTGAAGCAATACTGAACGCCTCAGTTCATTCATCTCAGATTTCATGCATGCATGTGTACATGATACTTATTAAGGCCGGTTCTCATGCGATCTTTGCCACCATCCGCGAAAGATGAGATGTTGTGCATGTAAACTGATGCCCATGCACGTATGATGTTCCCCTCCCTTTTTTTCCTGTCCGCGCTCATGTTGTGCTTCTTGTAATCCATTGTGCATGCATGTATGATGCATGCAAGACGAAACCCTGTAGCGTTTCTTGTAATCACATAATGCATGTTCACTGCACTGGCCGTCTAGTACATTATTTTGGCTGCGCACGCACTTGTAGTTTATTGTTTATTGATGATGGATGGCATCAATTGAGCTGAGTCATCCGCACATCCGCCCGTTTCTGTTGGATAACAAATTAATTTTTCATACGAGAAAGTTATTTTCGGTCGGAAACTAATTAATTGAATTCATTAAAAGCGCACACGGGATCGATCGCGATATACGGTCGATCTAATATATTTATTCCGCCACAGACAGCAGCGCCGACCGCGAGCGAAGATGTATAGCAGGGTGACCATGCCGACTATCGCAGTCGACGCCCCCTCCCCCCTCCCACGTCAGAATACCGCTACTCGCGAACCAGGCAAGCTGCTGGTGAGGTGTCGCTAGGGAAGTCTTCCGGAGGTGCACGAGCAAGTCGCATATTTTAGCATATGCCAGTCACAAACAGTACACTGGGTAACTCGCCTGAGTGAGCAGCGTGGGGGAGGATTGAAGGACGTGCGAGTGGCGAAGCGAGATGGCGCTCCGGCAGCAGGCGCTGTCCTCTTACCGTCAACTTCTGCGGACCGCGCTTTCAGGCGCGTCCCTTTGCAGTGGCATGACACTCACTGACGTCGCCGCTGTGCCTTTTCCCTCTAATCACACCCCCGCTCTGGATTTATCATAGGGGCGTCCTCTCCCAAATCGTCCCTCCTCGGCCTCCTGTCGCCCACCCTTGGAGTGACGCCCACGTCCGGCGCTAACTCGTTTGCTGCCTTTGGTGCTCAGCCTTCAAGGGTGACACAGTCATGACGCAGGCCGCATCAAAGGAGATCAGAACAAAGTATGAGGTGCGTGTGTGTAGTGCTCCGTCTGTTCTGCTTCTCATCCCTCGTCACTGGTTTCGGCGGCGGCGAACTACTCGGCGCTGTCACGTCTCGACATGGGGGGGGGGGGGGGGGGGGGGGGGGGGGGGTAGTAGTCTTTAACTGGACGGATATTGGGATCTGTAGGAGAGCCGACTCGAGACAGACGAGGCGGTGGTGAGGAAGCTGCTGGGCGAGTCGCAAGAGGCGGCAGAGTTCATTCGCAGCTTCGTTGTGCAGGCCAAGCTGAACGAGCGTGGCAACTACGGTGCGATTGCCGTTTTATTACAAGTACCGCTAATGTCGGTTTTTTTACCTACCCATGTATCTATGAAAACTCCTCTCAAGAGGTATTCAACTGCTAAGGAAATCGTTAGATAAAAAAGACAAATTATTCAAACATATGAAGGTTTACTTCCTAGCTGGATTAATAAAACTGAACATATCCAATTTATAGGCCTTAGGTCGATTCTCATTGCGGCGGTGGTTGCCGTCGCCGTGATGTCTCTGTTCAGTTTCCGCCGTGTCTGTCTGTATGATTTTCCGTGAGCCTGCCATACTGATCTTGTCCGGCTGCCCCTTACCGCGCCCATTGTAGAGATCAAACCAGACAGCAAGCACGGCGACATTATCATGCAAGACCCCTCCGAAGCCGAGAGGAAGTGACGAGCCGAGGCCGGCCACCCCCTCACTTCCTTCCAACTCCGTGACGAGCCAAGTCAAAGAAAGGGAATCGTCTACCGCCCCCGCCCTCCCTTCTTAAAGATAAAGACACGCACTTGGTATTGGCGATATCTGGTGGTGAGACGGGGCGAACGTGCGCGCAAAGACTCTGTTTAAATTAGCAGATGCAGGCAGCGAGATAGGCTATAGTACCCGTACTTTAAAAATAAGAATTCGTCAACATCCACCGCGGTAGCGATACACTTTCTCATTTATGGAGAAATCTATTGTACAGCACAATAATGGTAAAATACAATACAGCGGTAATTCTACGCCTTTTAAAACAATTATGGAAACAATCAAGCCGAACTCTCCGCAAACGCGACGGACGACTTCAACGGACCGCGACCAAAGAGGCCATGCCGCCAGTCGTGCCGGTGGTGCAGCAGGTGGGTCGTGCCTCGGGCGCCGAAAAAACCAAGCAAACAGCACCAGGTGTCGGGTAACCCAGCGCCGCTATGGGTCGCGAGGGCGAGTAGCGCCGCGGTAGCGAGCAACCCGGCGAGGTTACAGTGCGGAAGGTGTTGGAAACGGCCCATTCCGATGGACACGCCATCGAAGACCATCACGACCGAGCACAGCAGCAGCGCCGCGGCTCCGGGCAATGCCAGCCCGGTTAGCGTAGAACGAACGACGGCGTCTCCGCTGAATAGCCAGCCAGCGTGCGTCACGGCCACGCCGAACGCGGCGGCCATCACGACCCCGAACACGGCGGCAAGGTGAAAGAGGGTGTGCACGATCGCGCGTGCGCGTGCTGGCGCACGCCTTTCTCGGGCGATCAGACTTTGCGCGCTGATGCTCAGACACTGCGGCGCCTCGCTGAGGAACCAAAACAGCTGGAGGCCGACCTGATGAGCAGCGGCGTGGAGGGTGCCCATTCCAACGGCGACGGTGGAGAGGGAGGTATAGGCGAGCATCGTGAAGAGGGTACGGGAGAGCAGCGCGTGGGCCATGTCGCAAAACGGTCGCAGCGTCGAAAGCGAAGGGAGGCCGTGCCAGCGGAGGGGGAGGAGCTGCGCACGGGGGCCGCCGCAACGGAGATAGCGAACAAAAAACGCGGCGGCAAGGATCTGCGCAAAGGCCGTCGCGACGGCCGCCCCCGTGATCCCCCAACCCGCGTGGATTACGAGGGCGTAGTCGAGCGCGAGGTTGAGCGCACCGCTGGCCAGTAACACCTGCACCCGCGAGACACAGCGTCGTTGGACACTTTTATACGCCACCCCAAAGACGGGAAAGAAAGGCTGAGCGCTCGCCTCTCGAAACATCCGAAATATTTACCAATCGTAGTCGATTTCTGCCAATATAAAAATAAACCCGGGTATAATTTTAACATATACAGTTAAATTACATCATCCATACGAAGGTGGGGTTTAATAAAGAGGAAAAGGAAAAGAGGCCAAAGCCAGGCGGAGTCAAACCCAATACATACGAGTTGGAGATCAACATCGCGAATTGAGAAATCAGAGAAAGCAATTTAGTCACACTACGAGATGGAGCTCTGAGGGCAACCGCTGCTGTAAAAGGCCAAACGACGCCCAGGACAACGATGTTATCTGAACAGGATCTGGAGCTGCGCATGCACTGCGGCAAACGTTTTCCGATGGCATCGGCGTGCACAGTTTAAGGCCGGTTCATAGGTGAACTTTGCCACCATCCGCGAAAGATGATCGGTGCTTTATAATTGCTGAATGTTTTCATGTATAATTTCAGTCGGTTGGTTGAACGACATTCATCATGACGAGAAGAAATATTGCACATCGCAGCCCAAAATGTTTTGATACCCACCGTTGATACAGAGGAGGCGGGCAATCACCACGTCAGCTATATTTACTTGGTACCAGCTATTTAAAAAAATTAAGGCAAACTCAACGGACTACAGAGTCCTCTCAATACCGTATTTTTATATTTACCTATTGAATATTATTATGCAAACTGTATAAATATGCCTTATTTAGGGTTTGTCTCTCCATACTAACGCAATTTATCGCCATAGTTCAGAGCGAGAGAGGTCATAAAAGTTGTCATTTCCCACCGAGCCGCACCTTGAGCGGCGTCCACGAGTCGTTCTGCGCCAGCAGTGCGCCCTGCGCCACGTTGGCCACCATCACAGCGGGCGACGCGAGCGCGCGGATGCGAAGGTACGCGAGTGCGGGGCCGAGCGTGTCGGGGGTGGCGCCCACCGCGGTCAGCATCGCCGGCCCGGCGACCAGCATCACGGCGCAGCACGCGGTGCCGCAGAACGCCGCCAGCACCATCGCGTGCCCCAACACCTCCGACGCCGACGCCCTCTGCGCCTCCGCTTCCGCGGCGCTCAGTCCGACGGCGGCCGCGCACCGGTTGGCGATCAGACTTGTGGTGGTGATGCCGAGAAAGGTGAAGACTGTGTGGGTGGGGAGGTGGGGGTTATAACATTATTCAGTTTGGAATCCCTTCATCATTTCCTACCAGTGTGTGTGTGTGTGTGTGTGTGTGGGGGGCCGGGGGGGGGGGGGGGGGGGGTATGAGCGAGTGAGAGACAGAAACGGTGTATATGTTTATGTGTGCGAGAGAGAGAGAGAGAGAGAGAGAGAGAGAGAGAGAGAGAGAGAGAGAGAGAGAGAGAGAGGAGAGAGAGAGAGAGAGAGAGAGAGAGAGAGAGAGAGAGAGAGAGAGAGAGAGAGAGAGAGAGAGAGAGAGAGAGAGAGAGATTGAGACAATGTGCGCGTGTGTGTTGTGTGTGCGTGGTTCTTTTGGGGCGGGCTGGGAAATAAGAGCGTAGATCTGAAAATCTTTGGGATTGAGTCAGAATGCCGTGCTACGTTGTATGCACACTTTGTCCCGAGGGGCGATTCACTATATGTAAACCTTAAAATGAAAACAATATCTCGTTTTCGGTGTTCTGTGCGTAGTACACATGTTTTGTCAGCGACGACGAACTAAGTAATAAGTTCGACAGCGCGACTGAGACCGAAATTCTTTACTCACGCAAACAAAAAATATAACTATTTTTCCCAAACGGTCCAACATATTCATTCCATTCGTCCTAATTAGACGATATGTGCTTCAAAAAGATATCAAACGCAGTGACACTAGTGTGCACAAGAGAGACATGGTAAGGGAGGGAGGGGTCACCTTGGAAAAAGAGGTTAAAGATTGAGGTGTTTGGCGCGAGGGCGGCGAGGTGGAGGGAGGAGTACTGCCCCACCGCCGCGGTGTCCACCAAACTCATCAACGGGTCCGCCAACACCGAGCCCAACGCAGGCAGCGCAAAGCGGAGCACCTCGTTGCGCACCGCGGGCGACGCGGCGACGTGCGTTACTTCCGCTGCACCTTTGTCGTCGCCGTCGCTAGATTTTGTGGCCGCCTCGTCCGACCGCAGCTCGCGGAGTCGAGACTGCAGCACCGAGTCGGAAGCGCCCGTAAAATCGGCCACCGTCGCTACGTCGACGGTCGACGACGGTAACAACGGAAATAAGCGCTCGTCGCGACCATCGAATGGGCGGAGAGGCAGTGGGTCGGGGTGGTCGACCCAGCGGAGTCGGTTGGGGCGCTCGTCGCCGGAATGATTTCCCGCGGCGGCTCGTGGCTGTGGCGGTCGTCGTCGTCGGAGTACCGCGCGCTTCGGAAGTGCCTGCAACTGTGACGTCGAGCAAAGGGAGTCGTACAACTGTGGTTAATTATTCGAAACGTGCGGAATCCAGACGAGGGCCGAGTTACTTTGTCGTTCGACCGCAGTCGAAGAGTTGTGTGAGTTGCATTGGTTTATTTATTTTCGTGTGATACTAATATCGATTTACCGTTAAATGACATTAACCGCGTAAATCACCAAGCAAAAAGGAGCGAAGAGGGGGAAACCCCCACAGGCCTAAGGCCGAGGAAGCGGAAGGCATGCCACAGCATCAGCACTGCCCTCTTGCAAAGCGTCGCGAAGATAGGAACCATGAAGAGCAGCAGAAAGACGTTGCATGAATTATCGCCGCACATCGTCCCAAAAACGCCGAAAGGGAACAGAATTAGTTCGACGCACAAAATGTTGCATGCGGACACAACTGTCAGAGCGCAAAGAACGAGAGGTCCGCAGCACCCATGCCAGGGAAACCATGCCATTCAACCGCGTCCGTGGTAATTTACTGTGTTCAGAACTAACCATGACATACATACACGATATATTTTTGTGAGGTCGTATCCGAATGGGTATAAAATCTGATTTTGGGGGGAAATGTGCGCTTTATTCTCATTCATTTCTCAATCACAGTATCAAAATCCGCAAACTTGAAAATGTGCCCTAAACAATTCAATATAAATATCCACAGGCTACAAAAAAGTGTCCGAAAATAAAATCAATAAATGATGCCATTTTTCATCCAAGAGAGTAATCAAGAAGAAGAAAAAAACGAAATGAAAGTATCATTTCCATACATTTACTCAAACACACGATTAGTGTAGTGCAACGGTATACGAAACAAGCTCCGACGAGAAACAATAAGCTCATCTGCGACGCCATTTTTTCAACGTGCAAGGATGGATCAACTCGCGACCCAGTTGGCAAAGAGCTATATTATTACGCAAAAAACTCGCGGCGAGGCGGCGTCGAGATGGTCGCCGACGAGTAATTCTCGTTTTCCGGGACAAAGCGTGCGACACGATTTTTGCTAACTAACGGTCCATAAGGCGTGTATACGTGGGTCAGGAAGGATGCCACGGGATAAAACGACGAGACGCGCGCTAACTCATTTACACGTGTATACTGCTATAAAACTGATGCTCGCTCTACTTTTTGGTCGGTAGACGTTCCCGGACTGCCGCGTGCAAGCAGCGGGATGAACAGTACCGTCGTTGCGGGATGTCTACAGCACACGGTCGCGCGGGCGCATGAATGCATGATCGCCAACCCACAATAAACTCAACAATGGCAAGAAGGGTCGGGAGGTGGCCACTGTGTCTTTTGCCGCTCATTGATGGTTGCGCGAAAGCTTATATGTCTCAGCGGTGATATTTACCATATTTTTTTTATATAGTGCTAAATAACAAAAATAACGTACAATAAAAAATAGTTCGTCATCGCAAAAAAAAGACATAACTATCAGCATTGGAGTAATAATAGTTATGTAAGTAATCGCTCAGGAGAGCGCCACGTGCGGAACGGAATGCCGACACGGCCGCCGGGGACTGTCAGTACGGAAATAGCGAACAAGCATTACAAGACATCCTCCCTGTCCCCATGCAGCGGCTGGATTTAAGCCAGGCGGTCAGAATTGAAGAAAGGGAGAGGGCGCAAGAGGGACGCGTTGGGTTGGGGGGGAGGTGAGTACATTGACCAGCAGTGGCACAGGTACTGCCGAACCTCCTCGTGCAGGACTCCCGACGACGTAGGCGGGAATCACCCGCATGGTCGTCGCTTTGCTTTTCAACTGGGATACCATAGTCATGTATCGTATGCTTGGCGTCGACCCGCCAAATAGCACTACCGAACCGCGCTCCCGAGGCCCTCCAAGCCTCCGGGACTTTTTACTCCTAAATCCGGCGCAGAACAGCAGCCCGGTGGGGCCAAGCCGCAAGTCGACAACACTTCTTGACACGTGGTTCAACGCAGACAGGAAATGTTTCCGTGATGAGCTAGTATGTGTGTGTGTCGTTGCTAGGAGAATGCGAGGGGCGGGGAGTGGCCGGAGTGTGTGCCGAGTCTCCGGATGGGGGTTGCCCTCGTCGTCGTCTCGGCTTCATCAGACGGAGTCGTCTCGGGACAACTGGCGTAGGTGTCGGCGCCGCGGCAGGCTGCTCGAAATCTAATTCCTGCTCGATCCATGCGATATATTTTAAATGTTTCGAATCAGTACTGTACTATCATACGTAAGATCCTTTTTAGGAAAGAAGACAGGGCACACGTACACTCCAAAATAATTAGTTGTAATCCTTCAAACTGTTAATGCTGCGCGACAACATAATTATTGAATATAACTTTCTTACAAGAAAAAGAATAATTATTGAAGAAAAGAATAGTTTGTCCACAGTTTAAGGCCGGTTCTTAGATGAACTTTGCCACCATCCGCGAAAGATGAAAGAATAGTTTGTGCTCACAATAAGAAAAGGGGCATAATCAAATAGCAAGGAATACTTCAAAACCCACAACTTCATGTGGGGAGCGAGGTAAACGCGCCACAACATCCGCACACCCACCCTTCATAATAGGAGGTATAGCTTCTTGTGCCGCACGCCCGCACAACAATGGGCGCACGATGAAGAATCCCCCGCCGGACTTTAAAAAAGTCCTTGATATTACATTCATTAGGGCTAAGAGAGAGATGGCTTGGCTGCAAAGAAAGAAAAGAAATCGAAAAAGTATCTTACCCACTCTTCTTTCTTGTGCGCATGGCATGTGCATCATTCTTATTAGGTTGTGGCCCGTTTTCTACTTCTTCTCTATCATCTACATCGGGGGTTAGCTTTTGCTACCCTTTTTATGTAGGTCTCCCCTCCTTTTCCGATCTTCCACTTTCCGCCTTTAAAATTATATCAATACATTTGCAGTTACGACCACAAATTGCATACGCCCTCGAAATGCAATCTTTTTCCATAGCTAAAAATGAAGATGAAAATGATATGGAACAATGCCGAGTTAACGGTTGCTATCTCTGGGCGTTCCCTTAAATATCCATCTAGGTCTCTTGTATGTAGGGTTTGCGCCATGAATCGTCCGTTCCAACCTCTCCATTTCGACCGCTACAACTCCATAATAATGGGATCGCAATATTCGGACCGCCATGCATGGCCCCTACCTACCGCATTTGCATAGCATGGGTATGCACCTATGTACCCACGTGGCGCCGTAGTCCCGGCGGGCGTAATACTATACCCCCGGTACATGGTTTAGGGATCACCGCTGCCGTCCCACTAACGGGGGCTAAAATGTTGGTAATATATGCCCAATGTTTGCCACGAGCCATCTCCATCCATCGACCATGCTAGTCCACCGCCATCTCATCAAGTGAGTGAGGGTCCGAATGAGTTTTACCTCATCGCATGCTTCATGTATTAATACATGTGGTAAAGATCGACAAGCATTACTTTACATACCGATATTAAAAGCACAAACAGACGAAAACAAAATAAAAAATAAAAAAATGAAAGGGTGAACGAAAGGTATAAAATCAAATTGGCTAGGTGTGCAAAATGAAAATGACTTAAAGCCAGTACTTGCAAATTAGGCCGGCTGCCCTCAAAGGTGCGCTACAAAAGTGGAACTCCCAGCAAAAGCAAAGTCGCAACATCTTTGTCATGCAAAACGGCATGTGTCGAAATTTTGTAGCCAAAGAAATGCAGATCGTCATCAAGAGGGGCTACATTATCAAAATGCATCAACCCGAAACATAGCTACGGACGTTTGGCCGCTATACCATTAGGTGGGGGCAAGCGCGATTGTTGCCACTCTCGGGGATAAAAGAAAAGATGACGGCGACGGATTCCGGGAATGCAAACAAAATATGTTTAGCGCCCACTCTAACCCTTACAACACCTACACTGTTATCACAAACACCGAGGTAGATACCTTCCACAACCAGCAAATATACCCCAGCCATTAAAACCTCTCAAAAAGAGGCGTACCTCTCAAACAGAGGCGTACCCCCGCGCCCGGGCACACCCCATAACTCCCTCCTTGTTCTCACCTGGCAGCACTCCCATTTCGGTCTCCTTCACGTGACAGACAACTCCGCCACTTGGGTGGACTCCCTCCACCACCCCCCACCACCGTCCCTACTCACTCGCTCCCTATCACTCCTCGCCTCCGGGAACTCTTCTCCCTCCCCCCTAATCATCACCC
>JAPMLY010002077.1:0-25000 GCA_026401115.1 Tetraselmis chui
CATGTGGGCAAGTTGTTGGTATCCTTGCGTCGAAAGGTCTCTCTCGCCGTCCATGTTGCTCACGCGGACAACGTCTTGCGCGGTTTGTCCGCCGCTACGGACGGCTTGGAGGCCGCTTCTTCCTCGGCCGGGATGTCTTCTCCTGCCACGGCGCTCTTCACCCGCGCCATGGGCCGCAAGCGTCCCCGTGCTTCCTCGAGCGGCGCGTGAGGCGCCGCTTGTCGCCTTCACGTGCTGCATTCTCAGTGTGGCTTAGGAGTTTCCTTAGTTTAATCTGCTAGGTTTGTGCACAATATAGTGCTTTCCTTTTGCCGTGCTTTGGATTCCGTGATCCTCTTGTCACTCTTGCCCTTTTGTTTCCCCTCCCACTTTCCCTGTCCGTGCTCATCTTGTTCTTCTTGTAATCAATATTTTCTGATTGAATAACTCGCTTGAAGTGCTGACGTTGTGGCATCCCTTCCTGTTCCACGGGCGTAGGTTTTTTCCTCTTACTTTCATTTTGCTTGGTGGTCTCGGCTGCTTTTTCTTGTGAGAATATTTACTTTAGGGTACAGGACAAGCGAGTCTGATTGAATTACTCGCTTGAAGAGGTTACAATCTTGGTTTTAAAAAAGTTATAGGAAAAAAAACACAATTTTAAAAATTTTCGGAAGGGAAGGGGGGTGGGGGGGGGGGGGGGGGGGGGGGGGGGGGGGGGGGGGGGTTCTTTTTGTGTGTGCAGGAGGTATGCATGATTATCTATGTTCACGCTGTATAATGGCGCCAGCCTGGCGCCAATCCGTACATAGACTTTGTCGCCCTTAGCCGGGGAAAAAATATTGGTCATTCAACCAAAAATTTGAATTTTGATACATGAAAACTCGTATTGGCATCGCATTATTTGTTTCACAGACTTATTCGATCACTCCTCGCTGCGGGGTTTCATATAGTCGGTAATTGCACGATGTTGATGTTTGACATATATCATGAGGGCCGACTGGCGCCTATGGCGGCTGAGTTGGTGGATCACATGGCTATTTTGGTGGCAGCTCGTCGCTTCCTTGGCATGGGTGTTGCAGACTCTCGTTCTTTGCGCTCTGCTGACAGTGACGTCCGTATGCAACATTTCGTCCGTCTAACTAGTTATGTTCCTTTTTGGCTTTTTGGGGGGACATACGGCGAGAATTCATGCAACGTCTTTCTGCTGCTCTTCATGGTACTCCGGGTTCCTATCTCCGCGACGCTTTGCAAGCGGGCAGCGCGGAAATAATATAAATAATGCTGTTACAAGGGTGGGGGGGGGGGGTGTCGCAGAGCATTAATTCGATGTAATAATATAAGCCAAAATTATCTTGTAACCAGTTAAAGCGACACCACGTACCGCGGTAGGTGTACGAGTAAAGTACATACTACATACATTGGGATGAAGCATACGAGGATAATCAATTAATTTGTTTTTTATAAGTGATATGGGTTTTTTACAAGAATAAAGGCAGTGAAAAATCAATTCATTATCTCCATTTCAGTCTAGTAGGTCGGGGGTCAACGTCGTTCTGCTGCTCTTCATGGTACTTTGGGCTCCTATCTCCGCGACGCTTTGCAGGAGCGAAGTGCTGATGCTGTGGCATGCTTTCCTATTCCACGGGCTTAGGTTTCCCCCTCTTTTTTTCATTTTGCTTGGTGGTCTCGGCTCCTTATTGTAAGAAAAATTACTTTAGTGGGGTTCAAGCGAGTCTGATCGAATGACTCGGTTGATAAAAAAGGAATGTTTACAAGAAGAACAAGATGAGCACGGACAGGGAAAATGACTTGGTCGATGAGGTCACAATTTTAGTTCAAAAAAATCTTAAAATAGAAAGCACATTTTTACAAATCAGGTGGGGGGGGGGTTTCTTTCTTTGTGTGCAGGAGGTATGTATCTCTGTCGTAGTTTATGCTGTGTTCTGGCGCCAGCATGGCGCCAATCCGTCAAGAGACTTGGCGGTCGCCCTGCGCCGGGACTCACCATGTGACCGTGTTCGGCGGGAAAAAAATGTATTGGTCATTCCAAAAAAAAGTAAATTTTATTACATGGACATTCGTGTTGGCGCCGCATTATTTGTTTCACAGATTCATTCGATCACTTCTCGCTGCGAGGCTTCACATAGTCGGTAGCTGCACAACGCTGATATTTGACATATATCAGGAGGGCCGGCTGGCGCCTTTAGTGGCTGAGTTGGTTGATCGCCTGGCCATTTTGGTGGCAGCTCGTCGCTTCCCTGACATGGGTACTTGCTGACTCTCGTTCTTTGCGCTCTGACAGTTACGTCCGTTGCATCATTTCGTCCGTCGAACTACTTGGTGCTTATGTTCCGTTTCACCGTTTTTTAGGCGATGTGCGGCGAGAATTCATGCAACGTCTTTCTGCTGCTCTTCATGGTACTGTGGGTTCCTATCTCCGCGACGCTTTGCATGAGGGCAGTGCTGATGCTGTGGCATGCTTTCCTATTCCACGGGCTTGGGTTTTCCCCTCTTTTCTTCATTTTGCTTGGTGGTCTCGGCTCCTTATTGTAAGAAAATTTACTTTAGGGGGGTTCAAGCGAGTCTGATCGAATGACTCGGTTGATAAAAAAGGAATGTTTACAAGAAGAACAAGATGAGCACGGACAGGGAAAATGACTTGGTTGATGAGGTCACAATTCTAGTTAAAAAAAATCTTAAAATAGAAGGCACATTTTTACAAATCAGGTGAGGGGGGGTTCTTTCTTTGTGTGCAGGAGGTATGTATCTTTGTCGTAGTACAAAACTAAAAAATCTTACAATAGAAAGCAAAATTTTACAAATCAGCTGAGGGGGGGAGGGGGTTCTTTCTTTGTGTGCAGGAGGTATGTATCTCTGTCGTAGTTTATGCTGTGTTCTGGCGCCAGCATGGCGCCAATCCGTAAAGAGACTTGGCGGTCGCCCTGCGCCGGGACTCACCATGTGACCGTGTTCGGCGGGAAAAAAATATGTATTGGTCATTCCAAACAAAAGTAAATTTTATTACATGGACATTCGTGTTGGCGTCGCATTATTTGTTTCACAGATTCATTCGATCACTTCTCGCTGCGGGGTTTCACATAGTCGGTAGCTGCACAACGCTGATATTTGACATATATCAGGAGGGCCGGCTGGCGCCTATAGTGGCTGAGTTGGTTGATCGCCTGGCGCCATTTTGGTGGCAGCTCGTCGCTTTTCCCGGCATGGGTGCTTGTTGACTCTCGTTCTTTGCGCTCTGACAGTTACGTCCGTATGCATCATTTCGTCCGTCAAACTACCGCCGTACTTATGTTCCGTTTCACCGTTTTTTAGGCGATGTGCGGCGAGAATTCATGCAACGTCTTTCTGCTGCTCTTCATGGTACTGTGGGTTCCTATCTCCGCGACGCTTTGCATGAGGGCATTGTTGATGCTGTGGCATGCCTATCTATTCCTCGGGCTCGGGATTTTTCCTCTTCTCTCCTTTTTGCTTGGTGGCTTATTCTGCTTTTTCGTGTAAGAATATTTATTTAGATGTTTGACATTTATCACAACTTTCGATTCATTCCCACCCCCTCCGCCTGTTTCGTCGGGCTTAGGCCTGTGGGGTTTTTTGCTCCTTTTACCTTTAATGCTTGGTGATTCCCACTTCTTTTTCTCCAAAGCAGTCTTTCGGAATAGAGTTGTTTGGGAACGCCGGGAATAATATACTACTAGGCCTTGCACCAAAATTTTGAATTATATTACATGGAAATTCGTGTTGGCGTCGCATTGTTTCACATATTTATTCGATCACTTCTCGCTGCGGGGTCTCATACAGTCAGTAGCAAGATGGACAATGTCATTGACATTGTTTGACATTTATCACAGCTTATTCCCATCCCCTCCGCATGTTTCGTCGGGCTTAGGCATGTGGGTTTTTGCTCCCTTTTCCTTTTTGTGCTTGGTGGTCTCCACTTCTTTTTCTTCAAAGCAGTTTTTTCGGATGGGGTTGTTCGGGAACGCCGGGAATAATATACTTCTAGGCATTTCACCAATTTTGAATTATATCACATGGAAATTCGTGTTGGCGTCGCATTGTTTCACATATGTATTCGATCACTTCTCGCTGCGGGGTCTCATACAGTCAGTAGCAAGATGGACAATGTCATTGACATTGTTTGACATTTATCACAGCTTATTCCCATCCCCTCCGCATGTTTCGTCGGGCTTAGGCATGTGGGTTTTTGCTCCCTTTTCCTTTTTGTGCTTGGTGGTTTCCACTCCTTTTTCTTCAAAGCAGTTTTTCGGGATGGGGTTGTTCGGGAACGCCGGGAATAATATACTGCTAGGCATTTCATGAAAAAATTGAATAATATTACATGGAAATTCGTGTAGGCATCGCATTGTTTCACAGATTTATTCGTTCACTTCTCGCTGCGGGGTCTCAAACAGTCAGTAGATGGATAATATCATTGACATTTGATATTTATCACAATTTATTCCCATCCCCTCCGCATGTTTCCTCGGGCTTAGGCTTGTATGGTTTTTTGCTCATTTTTCCTTTTTGTGCTTGGTGGTTTCCACTTCTTTTTTTTCAAAGCAGTTTTTCGGGATGGGGGAAGCGACCCCCCCCCCCCCCCCCCCCCCCCCCCCCCTTTATAAACACATGGCGCCATGTTGGGATGTGCAAACCAGTTAATCAGAGTGCATGAGAGTCAAAAGCTGCTAATATGCTGTCATATCCACAGACATAGGTGTCGGCTGGGGGATCATGTGGAGAGGGGCGGTCACCTTAACCAGGCTATTCAATCAAACTTCCCGTCGGCTGGCTGCTTAGCGAATGGGAAGCGTTAAATCGTGCAAGTGCACATAGGTATGTGATCAAACTACAGTGGCACACCCTTAAGAGGGATTGTTCAAATGTTACTTTCTTGTCTCCACCCATCACTGTGCCGGGCTTCATGTGCTCGCACCTGTTCCCTCACCAGCCTAGTTGCTAATTCGACTGCCCCACGGCCAATCGGCGCGTCGTGGGCAACCAGAACCTTGGAATCTCAACCGACATCGGCCTAGTGCCTTGGAACGCTATTAACAGCGGCTCGTGTATGCTAGTATTTTCCTCACCCATTTACCTGCTAGAAACACAATTGAAACTGATGTCCCTCTGTTCAAGCACAACGTGAAGGATCTTTAATTCACATTTCTTGACGAGTGAAAGGCCGTTCATCGAAATGTTTTTTTTTCATGAAAAATAACTACTTCCTCTATTGCGCAACGCATTTGCTTATATAGGTCCAGCCAAAGCACTTGAGAATTACTATTGCTATAGGATTCAAACTAACGCAAGCACAACTACACACTACCGACCACACTCCGCGGCCTCGACATCTGTTAGCGGACGTTGATTCTCAGTAGTGTGTTCATCGTCGTGATAGCCCACAACCCGCCCCTCTTCTTGCGCCCCGCCATCCGCAGTGACAGCGGAGTTGCTTGGAATCGGATTCACACCGTCCGCGCGGGCAAGCCCCATCCGCACTGCTTTTTTCCTCACTGCTTGCTTGGTGAAGTGAGACGCCCGCAGCACTTCGCTCCTTTCAAACACCTCTTCCCAACGCCCATAAGGCACGGACTCCGACACGACCCTTCGCAGCTCTTGCATTTGCTCGTGCGTCCATCGCTGCCTGTAGATTCGTCTCTTGTGCGCCGGCGCATCAGTTAAGAAACCACCATCGCCATCGCTGTAGCCCTCGTCACTGCAATCAGGCTCATCACTCGCTGGCGCAAGCGCACTGGGGCTCTCAATCTCCCTTGCGGTCATCACACCAGTGCGACCCGGCAAATGCCTTGCGATATCTCGCCACTTGCGCTTATTTGTGCTCAACCTCTGTGGGGCGCCATCTTCCCGGTCAACGCTATCTTCGGCATTCCCAAGGAGAGCTTCATTACTTCTGCCATGGCCTGATGCCTTGTCGGAATTGTGCATGCTGGCAGTAACAGTGGTCTTGATGCTGCTCCCATCGTGGCGTTGAAACGATTCCAATTGCTCTCCTCCTGAATCGGAACGAAAATTGATAACAACTCGACTGTTGGGGACTGAAAAATACATTACTTGTAAATTGTTTAACACAATTACATAATACCTCAAAAGTTACTTCTGTGGCTGGTTTTGCGTTGCCTTTGCTGGTTGTAACGCATACCATAGCTTCCCAATGCAGTGCACTTCGTACGACTCAATGAATTTGCAAAAATCTGTCTTCGTTACTGCTCAGTGTGTCTGCCCCATGCCGAATGCATGATTATAGTTAATACCACGAATCCGACACCATCTGCTGCGAAAGAAAAGCGGGTGAAGTATCGTCCATTAGCGATACACTTCTTCGCGATGCATCTCTGCGCAAGAGTAAATGTTGGTTCGTGTCTAACTATTGCCCATCTTTTCGATGGGTACAGGAGCTCTACTTCAAGGAATTGCGTGCACACCCACACCGAGAAGAGAGAGAGAGGGGGGGGGGGGGGGAGTGTATGTCGAGTATGTGTCGGGGGTGAGTGCGTGTGGGTGGGTTTCTACCATATTTTGACAATAAAGAGATGACGTACTGCGCTATGGTACAAGTGGTTTAGTCGTCGATGAACCTACAACTCTATAGCTGCGCATATGGTAAACAAGGGAAAACGTTGGCAGAAAAATCATTTAACCAACCATGAAAAATTTCACAATAACACGACTGGGAAATTCGTGTTGCGGATAGATAAACTCCCCACATATGCAACATTGCAACCGGTGAAATAAAAATAAGGGGAACAATCGATGCCGCCTCAGATGCTACTAATATCACAATAGTCGTTGGTGCGCGCGCGACCTACCGTCGTCGACCAGCTGTGCCCTTGACATTATTCCGTCGAAATGGGTAGCCGAATTATCTGATAGATGATGTCGCCTCAACCCAGCCACCACGTCACCGCCATCATGATGCCCGTATCCACCCCGTGCGTCTGCGAGGAGGTGGGGGTGCTGATGCGCACCCCGTTGCTGATCATCCGATGGCATGAAGTCAACATCGTCATCTTTCATGCCGTCAGACACGAAGACAAGCTGCCTTCCGTTGCGCGGCGTGACGACCAGGGAGACCCCGACGTCAGGGAAGTTGTGCGCAAGTCGTTGCGCAGAGTTGAAGACCTCCATGCTTGACTCCAAAAGCAAATCAGGTGCTGCTGATGGCGGCCGGCGATGAGCGGGTTCATCACCGGTAGCGACAGTCGGCTTTTTCTATGCACATGACATGGATAGCAGAACAAGGAATGAAAAGCACATATATATATATATATATATATAGCAGCAATTGGACATCACGCACAGGCGGTAGTTCAGTGAGCACTATCGGTAACACCAGCCATATAATACGTTCTTATTATGGCGAGTGATTATGGTGCGCGGGCGTACAGGTACTGATGACTTTGTGGTGTATTTATTATTCCATTATCCACTACGTAGACCATACTGACCCCAGCAGCAGCAGCAATATAGCGAAAATCGGATGTCTGTTCTATGGTTTGGACGCGTATCATACACGCACGAGAGAGTTGATGATACACGAAGTAGGCAGCTACCTGCGTGCATATATAGCCGTGTGAGTGTATTATTAGACCAGCGGGGACACAGAGGCGGAGCTCATCATCGTTTCTGGTCGAGACATCTAAAGTGCGAGTCAAAAAAGTACATGATAGAATAAACGGAGCGTCTGAGCACTTCATTTGCTCGCTAATTTGGCTGAGAATAATTGTGTCATTGATATGTACGTATAAATGTTATTTGCTGGCCTGCTGATGCTGCTTGCTTGAACAACACTCGGAACGAAATAACAAGTGCGAGGTGCAACAAAAAGGAAAGACGAATCTGCGCACCTTGTTTTCTCGGCCGCAGCCACGTCTCCGGAGTATTTCAGAATAAAACTGCTCCAGAGACTCTCCCACGACATCAGACGGCGAAATACCCAGACTCATCGCTAGGTCCAGTATTTTGGACATTGTCGAACTGTCTTCAGGGATCGCCTTTAACAAGGCGCCCCCCTCCATTTCACTATCCTCGTGGGTCACTTTACGAGTCGACAACATAGGGGCGTTTTGGCTGCTAGGGTAGCGACCGGCGAGAAACTCGGCGAGTTTAGAATCGTAGTCAGGTCGGCGGCTCAGCATGCCCAGATGGCCATCGTCGTCGCCATGAGCACTACGACCAAAGGTGTTCTTGCGGGCCGCCGGGGAACCCCGTCCGTTCAGACGGGCAGCGCCGCCGCCCAACAGCGGCTCATTTCGACAGTTCCTAGCATTTACGAAGTCCAAATAGTCTTCCTGCTGCTGCTGCTGTTCGTCAAAAAGTAACTGCGGCGGATTGCTTTGACCGTCCATAGAGGCGGCGTGAGTAAGATATTCAGACTCTCTTTCGTCATGGCTTGCTGCGAAGCGCCGTCGGTGTCTCAGTAGTTCTAGATCCTCCGCCTGCTGTAGCAGATATGCCGCAGGTGGGCCTTCATCGTCCCGCCTGTGCCGACCCGCCGCCTCGTTCGCGGCGAGATGAGGGCCCAGAAGCACTTCGTCGTCCCTGCGGCGACTACTGGGATGGCTCGAGCGCTGGGCGAGAGATGACCGAACCAGAGACCTATTCACTGAGTTGTGATGGTGGTCCCGTAGCGAGCATACGCCTCCTGATCGGGTCCTCCCGCCATAATCAACTGCTTTACTTCTAGATGATACTTTGCGGCGGCCTGCCAGCACACCAGCAGTGTGCCGTCCTGGTAGTGCTGTATTATTCAAAGTAGGGTACCTAGCAGGCGAGAACACTCCAGGGCTGCTGGGCGGCCGGCGAGTCGCCCGCGCCGTCCCCACAGCTCCCGCTCCCTGCTGCGAATCTGACGAAGTCGACATTGTTTGAAAGGCGCAGTGGCTGCGCTCCCCGGCCCGTCTGTGTCGTATGTGGTTGAGAGTGAAATGGAGCTGCTTTCATCTTCATTATATAACGCCTGCTGGTACGCACTTCATGTAATGAATTTTGTTTGAATGATATAAAAGAAAGCAGCGGAATGCAGGGCCTGTTTTATACGGTATCACTGCCGTACACGTATTTCTACATGTTGATGTTCGCGTTAGTAGTTAGTACCTGAAGACAGAGCGATGGATACAATATTCCTTACTTACTTACACAACGTTATTTTTCCCTCCCTTTTTCCCTGTCCGTGCTCGTGTTGTTCTTCTTGCAATCATTTCATTAATCCACAACTTCCTCCGGTTCTACCTACGCAGACAAGCCACGGTGACGTTTCTCCACTCAAGCGATAGCGGGGCCTTTCGATCTCGGTAGTGTATGCGGAGATTCCTTAGCCACCGTACGATCTGTGAACACCGCGAAATGTCAGGCGCAGAAATGGAGCTTCCCGTCCCATACAATTCAGCCACGTGAATTGATAATGCAAACCTGAATTGATGATGTGGCATGCCTTCCTGTTCCTCGGGCTTATCGGTTTCTTTTCTCTTTTCCTCATTCTGCTTGGCGGTCTCCGCTGCATGTCATTCTTGTGAGAATAAAATACATAAATTCATAATGAAGCAGGGCAGTCAGTGCCGATGCTGTGGCATGCCTTCCTGTTGCTCGGGCTTAGGTTGTTTCCTCCTCTCTCCGTTTTGCTTTGTGGTCTCCACTCCGTTTCCCTCCCATTTTCCCTGTCCGTTGCGCGCTCATCTCATTTTCCTGTAATCCGATTTTTCTCCACCCCGTTTCATTTTTATTCTTCTAAGATATATTTTTATGATTATCTTTTCATCTCAAGTAATGAGACCAGTGATACCACAAATTTTCACGGACCGCGCTGACAGGGACACCGATCATCACGTGCATTGCCAGCTTGTAAAAGCGCATCATGCATTCGTGGAAAGACGTGAAATTGTAAAGTACGAAAGTACTTTATCCGTTTCGACGTTTCCCCTCATGGATTACCGCATGTTGAAATTTTTGGTGTGTAATAGTGGTAATACAACCAGTGCGGGCATACCTGCCAGTCCCATATCCACGGTCGTAGAAAAATAAAAAATCTGGAACTCGGATGCTCTCTTCATGATGTGTTTATCGATGATGTTTATCATCTTAGCCACCATCCGCGAAAGATGAGATGTTTATCAGTGCTGACGCTGTGGCATGCCTTCCTGTTCCTCGAGCTTAGGTTTTTTCTTCCTTTCTTTCTTTTTCTTGCTTGGTGGCCTCCACTGCTTTTTCTTGTAAGAAATTCTTCCTTATTTATCGATGATGTAAGGACAGGTAAGTGCCGGGTAGTTAGGGTTTCCCTCCCTGCTTGTCTCTTACCTGTACACAGTTTAAGGCCGGGTCTTAGATGAACTTAGCCATCATCCGCGAAAGATGAGATGTAAGGACTATCCTTAATAGTGGACATTCCATGGACTAGTAGACAGGGCTAAAGTGTTCCAATACACCTAAATCCTCCTTACAAGAGGATTCCGTGATCCCCTTGTCACTCTTGCCCCCTTGTTTCCCCTCCCACCTTCCGTGTCCGTGCTCATCTTGTTCTTCTTATACCCAAATTCCTATAATGTATCGAGCATGCCTTCGGGTCAGTCGGTCCTTGACGACTACACTCCTCCACAAAAGTCCGGATATGCATTTGTTAAACATAAGCTAGTCAAGAACACGCTCCCCTCTCACCACGTCAAGCACGGCGACACCCGAGTACCACCCAGGTGTATGAAACCCAGGTAGCAAGCAGTAAGCAGTACGCAGAAACTCACGGCATCCTTAGCGACCAGCATGATGGATTCCGGAAACACCGCAACATACACGACGCTCTCTCCTCCATCATAATGATGATGGAAGACGCCAAGCTCTACCCTAATGACTTCTACGTCGTGTACGCCGACTTCACGGGCGCCTTCATCGCAGCCGCCCACCGCATCATGTTCAAACACATGCGCCAACTCGGTATGCCCCCCACCTTCGTAGACACATGCGAACACCTCTACGACGTCTCTTCCACCGAATACATTATCCCGTACGGCCCCACTCCCTCCATAGACATAAATCGTGGCGCCCTACATGGGGACACCCTCTCTCCCTTCCTATTTACCCTCTTCCTTGAACCCTTCCTCCGCGGGCTCACTGTAGGCAGCCGGGGATACCGCCCGCCCCCCCCCTGCCACTAACGTTGACCCCACAGAACCCACAATTACCTACCCCGGCCACGGCTTCGCCGACGACCTCAGCCTCGCCACAGGCTCAACCCCCAACATGTCCATCCAGCTCCGGAAACTCTCCCTCTTCAGCGCCTACACATGTATGACCGTCAATATACGAAAATGCTGCATTACATGCGCCCTCTTGCGCTCAGGCAACGCCCTCTCCCTTGCCAACATCACCCTACTTGCTTCCCGCCTACAACAACAATTCATCACTACCAACTCAAACCGTGCCCCCATCCCTTCCATCGGCCCCACGGACTCATACCGCGTCCTCGGGGTAGAACTCAACACCTCCCTCACCTTCACTAAACATTGGCACGAACTAAAGCGCACCACCGCATCCCTCATCACCGCCCTCCCCACCTCCCCACTAACACAATCCCGCAGACTACGCGTCATCCGAGGACTCTTAATCGGCAAGCACTTCACCCTACAACTCGGCCTCTTCAGCGACTCCCAACTGGACATCCTCGAAGGATAAATCTACCGGGCACTCCGCTCCGCCGTCTCCTCGGTACGTAACCTCCCTCCACCGCCCTCCACCGCCCTACCTCAGACCTCGGTCATGGCCTCCCCTCCCTCAAAGCCCACGCCACACAACTCACAGTATGCCACCTCCACAAAATGATGCCATAGAGGTCACATGGCTCGAGCACACATTCACATCATATCCAACACATACACCCACTGGCCCACGGAATCCATCATGACACGCAACTCACCACCCACACTCCGATGCCTTGTACGAGCCCAACGCGACGCGGGCACCATGTTCCACAACATCCCTCCACTTTCCCTCACCAATCCCATTGCCTCCGCACTCCGCGACCACTTCACCCGCCAAGACAGCACCCTCCTCGCTTTACTCCGAAACAGAGCCACCCACCCACATCACCGACCCCCACACTTACAAACAAGCATACTGTGAATTCACGACCCGCAAAACACACTCATCCCTCCTCCCCTGCCTCACCCCCCTCTAGAAACACAACATCACTACATAGCCACAAGTCCTCCGCGCCACCTCAACCTCCCTCTTCCTCAAATGCTGCAAATCCATCTCTACACACACGGGGTCCACCACCTCACTCTCAGTCCCCATCCACCTTCTCGCCGCAGTCCTCACCGAGCCCCTTGACACCATCCACAACCGCCTCCCCATCGCACAACTCAACCCCAAACACGCATCCCCCCCCCCACCACCATCCACCCCTCATGGCTCCCCCTCCTTTCACCCCACCTTCCCTGCTCCCCCACCACCATGTCATCCGGCATCCATACCCCTCGCACCATAATCCCCCTTCCCTGGCACCCACCTCACACATCGAAACTGAATACCTCTCACCTTCAGACCACCACTACCCTCCATGTGACGTCACACGCATCATTTCAAAACACAAGGACACAGAATACGGCCAAACCCAAAACATGGTGGAATGGGCCCCGGAACACCTTACGGAGTGGGACATCCAACTCCAACTCGACGACGGATTCCACCTCATCTCCTGCACTCCCACATCGGTGTGCCTCCCCACCCCCTCCCCCACCACCTGCTCCATTTGCCATGAACCCCTATACACATACTCCACCTCCACATGCTGCACGTGCCCGCACTTTGCCGTCCATTCCCAATGCCGCCCCGCTCAGGGACCCGTCACGTGGCAATGCGACTGGTGCGACCGCGGCCAACAACACGACCTCACCCGCCTCCACGAGGTCCAATGGGCCCCTTGCCTACAGCTCCATGACACCATCAGTGAGACCCCCTCCGGCCCCACCGCCCTCACCGCATGTAACTCAGGCTTTGTCCCCTCCACAACACCCATCCTTCCCATCCCTTGACCCCCCCCCCCCATGGACGCACCCCCTCATCACATCCAACCACGACCTTATCCACCCCGACCTCGACATGCTCCCCATCGGCAATTCACCATACACGCCCACTCAACACTACATGACACCACCGTCCTTTGCACCCCCGACGGCCACGCGGTCACTGCCCTCAACGGCCCCCGCGTCCGTCACCTATTTCAACTCTTTCGCCCCGACCTCACGGAACACTCGTTCGAAGAGGAGGTCTACCACCACATTACTCGCCTAGGCTCCCGTTCAGAAATCCACTCACCCACACCCGCCACCACCACACGCAACAGATGGGCCGCTAGAGAGGACCTACTCACAGCACTCCGCAACACATTCCACACCCAGACAGAACTCTATTCAGACCCCATTAACAAATCACTCAACTCTCACACCTACCACTCACTCTACCCCGAAGACTTTGAATTCTCATCCAGCGGCAGCAACGCCCCACATACCTTGCACGGCACCAACATCGCCAACCCGGAATACGATCACGAATGCATGCGCCGAGCCATGGAACACGCCATCATCAGCGCCCACGCCAACAGCCTCCCACACACCCAACGCCACCATCCTCATACTCCCCTGATGGGAACACACACCGTACCGACATTCCAAATACATCACCCCTCCTTACACCCATCACCTCTACACCCTTCCCAACGACGCTAACACCTTCCTACCCCCCGACCAACACATAGGCAATCCCACCCCCACCCCATTCGGCACACGGTGGATGATGGTCGATATCTACCTACTTGCCTAGTCGCCAACCCCCTCGCACTCTCCATCTTACCCTCAAATATATCCATGACCGCCCTCCACAACACACACCTCCCCAACCCCACCATAACCATCCCACCTTCTCACCTCTTTGACACCTACTCACACCACTCTGCAGGCATCTACCATCTCCCCCCCAACCCCTCCCACCCACTTAATTATCCCCTCCCGGAACGCTCGAATCTAACATACTCCCCCACCAGAGGAAATCTTGCATGGAACTGACATGACTTCGTATACACATACGGCTCCAAGAAGGGAGGCTCCACCCCCCCTCGGAGCAGCTGCCACCCACCCCGCCTCGGACACCCGCATCAAAATTCTGGTAACCTCTACCCCTCTCTCACACACCATAAATCGCGTTGAACTAGCAGGCAAAGACATAGGCCTCCAACTCGGACATACCCACATTCCTACAGACAATGCCTGCTCCCTCCGCCTCATACAAGGCTACTTAAACTGCCCATCCGCCTAAAGACATAACATCCACCGCGACAGGCTCCTCTTCATCACACACACCCTCAAAACCCGCTGCAACGCAGGCATCCGCACACACCTCGGCAAAATTAAAGCCCACAACCCCTCACTAGGAAACGACCGCGCAGACACACTAGCTAACCAAGCTACAGTCGGACATCCACCGGACACAACATACACTACATGTTCAAACGTGTCAATAGGCCACTGGACCTGGCCATTCACCCTCATTCCACAAACCCTAGGCGAACCCATACCCTACAGATACACAAATCTCAAAACTGACGCTCACACCCACAGCACCATGCACACTCACACACCCCTCTCACAAACATCCAAACACGGTGCCCTCCTCCCCCGCGCCGCAGAGGACGGCGCCAATTTCACTTTCCACTAAAAGCACTCAACACTCACCAACATGCAATTCACCCACAAGCAAGAATTCATGTGGTGAGTCCACAACACCCGCCTCCTCACACACAACCCCATCATGCGCTGCCCCATGTGTGGTCAATTCACTAACAACGGCCACATGGCCGGTAACTGCCCCACCATGTCTGGGCTAAGGGAGGACCGCCACAGCATCGCGCTGCAACTTCTACTCTCCCTCATGGAACGCCACAACGGCGGACGATGGGAGACCATCACAACAGACTTCGGTAACAAGCCCATCAAGTCATTCACCTCCCCCACACCCACCCACACCCCTCTTCACTGTCACCCCCCTCACCCCACCCACATGCCCACCCGCCTTGTTGTTGCTGACGAAGGCCCCTCGCCCGACTCTCTAACCTCGTATCCCGCCATCCCCCCCCCCTGAGATCCCCCCCCCCCCCCCCCCCCCCCCCCCGCGCTACGACCGCCGGCGCACAAACCCGACTTTATCCGCCTCCTCGAAACTCGATTCGTCGGTCACACAAACGGTCGCCGCCGATACTCATCAATTAAAAATATTCAGATAGGGGAGTGGAAGTACTCCACGGACCACAACCTCTCCCAAACAGCCCAAATGATTCGTGCCAAATACACACCCCTCGCAAACGCCATCCGCAGCCACTGGCCATGTACCGAAGTCGACGTCCTCCCCATCGTCATGATCCGCACGGACACACCGCACTCATCCACCATCACAAGTCTCACTTCTCTACTCACCCTCCGCACCGACCCTCCTGACAAACTCATCTCCAAAGCACGACTCGGCACGTCTCGCATCCTTGCACAACTCCACACGCACACTGTTCAATAACTAAATCATCTCCTACTTGTATACCGCATCAAATTTCGCAGGACCTCTCGCCGCGCCCCCGCACACTGCACCTTCGCACGCCCCTGATTGCCCGCCGTCATCACCTCGCATCGCACACTCCCCGGGGGGGAGTAAAATCCCCGAACACCCTTGGAGAGGTTGGATTCCTGTGGTTAACGGTCTAGCCCTGACTTGTGAGTTTCCTATATGGCATAGTTGGGAGGGCCCATAGACAGCAGCCGGCGCATACGGTACTTGGTGTAAACCGGCACATACGGTACATGTTGTAAACAATTTCAATTTCAATTTCAAACAATTAAGACGTCCGGAGGTCACTTTGCGTCATGATGCTTTCTGATTATTTGTTGTTTTTGAAAAGTGTTTCGGAGAATTAATGTTTTTGCCTCTGCGGCTCTTTACAACTGCTCGTCTGAATGTTTACAAAACAACGATCATTTTCGCGGGTGAGTGCACTAAAAAACTAGAGAAAGTATGGAGAGCATATGTTTGTGTGAAGAAGTGTATGCGTATAAGAGAGGGAAGATAATGTACTTAGTAGCTCATACGTTGCCTTAGTTGCTCTATCCATAGGTGATCTCAAGTTTGATCTCAAGCACTTAAGCAGCATAATTTGTCTTAATGGATGCTCTAGTGCTCACCCCTACATTCATGCAAGGTTAAAAAGGCTATAGTCCATTTGAATTTTCAAAGCGCAATGAGAGTGATGGGTCAGAGACCGGGGATTGCATGGCGCCTAGGACGCGGGACGAACAGATTCAATACGGTCATACCCTACCTGAGAATCATGCGCATCACCCCGGTGTCGAAAGCTGCGGCTGCCAATCTGGTGCGTCATGCGCATCGGTTTGCCCTGACTATGATTGTCCTTACTGATGCCATGCCTATGAGAAGGCGATCGGACATGATCACAAGGACCCAAACATGCTGCCACTCCAAGGAAGACAAGGCATGAATACATCGCCAGAATGAAGAAGACTCTCAACCAAAAGAATTATGGGGGAATGTTTGAGGCCATTGCTCGACCTCCAAATTAAGTTATACATCTTGGACATTCTACATTGCAAGCCGCGCGTCGTTCTCCAAATCTTCAAATGGATATTGTCGCAAAATGTCGTCGGTGCTGGCAAGCTTGACAAAGTGTGTGATATTTTAAAGCGTACTTATGTTATGATGCCAATTGAAAAAACTTGCTTAATGTTTTTCAATTTCTTATGGTCCGTATACATTTGATGATCCAATGCCATGTGTTGCAGATCTTGACTTTGACTGAGGAGCATCTGAACTTTTGAAGGTTAAGCTGAACGTTGGGACTAAGCCATGCCATAAGCGTGCAAGATATAAGGTGGCTCATCCTTGTCACCAGAGTCGTGGCCTTGGGAGCTTTGCTCTACCCTCATGGACCAACACGAAGCCCTACGGGGCCATGTCTTCTACGAGAAGGGCAACACCATGTACCGATGGTCAAAGCAAGTGTGGAGCCGGTTTTGCTATTAGGGCGGCATAATCTCGTCGGCACGCAAGGTTACGCCGACGACCAGTCATCGCGCGATGCTCATACCGAGGAGGTGAGGGAGCATGCGGCACAGTTCATTGAGGCCTTTATCATGAGGGCATCGGAGAAGCATGTGATAGTGTACATGCATACTATGCAATGTCAATGTCACTAGCTCATCATACTGCATGGGTCACTCGATAATTTCAGTAGCTATGCTGCAGAAGCCATCTATCCTGACACATACTTTGGGGCGTTGAAGTGCGGTAATCGACTAATCGGCATGTCGACTACGTGGCCGCGTAAGTCTTCTTCCCCGTCCGAATCTGACACGAGTTGTTCGCTTTGAAGGGGCCTCCAAAGACATGGAGGAAGCCCCGTCGCCTGCATGATGGCCGCAGCAAGGCAACAGCCAAAGAGCGTGAGGACATTATCGAGCAAGTCACGTACGAGCACCAAAGCATGCCATAAGGGTTGAACGACCATATGATGAGTAGCCTTGCACGCTTGGAGATTGACGTTTTGGAGGAGGATCAGAATCCGTCTGGCATCGCGCCAATGCGCACTCCAAGTGAGGATGACATGTGCAGCGATTCAGACTCGGACTCAGATGGCGAAAATGAGGACACTCAGTAAAAGCAGCGATGGTGAGGGCGACTTTTGGTGGGACCCGAACATTCTACCCAGCCGGTTCGTCGGGCGTGCATTTGGAAGGGATGCTAATGCATGCGTGTATGCTACTGCGCGCATCAGGCGGAACCGTCCATTACCATGCGCATGTGCATCAGTGAAAAGAGGCGGGCGTGCTTAAGAGGACATATGGACATCATGGTGCTCATTTATTTTCAGCTTGTAGCTATTTGTAACAACAATTCCATTAGCATCGAACGGTTGTGTTTGTCCAATCAGCATGCATATCCACAAACGCGGACGCAATCATGATGCCACGTTGTAAGGCATTAACTGACGGAATGATACATTCCATGATCAAGATACACAGCGAGGCATATTTATTCTGTCCATGTAATTGCAACATGCGGGCTAGGGCCAGCCTTTATAAACATGAATAACATACGCTCTCATAATCGTGAGCAACATTATTATGCCTTGTTGGAATGAATTATTTACTGACTAATGCATTGCAAGAAGGCAATTGGTATGTAATGATGACGCGAGGTATGTTTCATTCATTTTCCAGAATGGAATCCTTTTATACATGGCATTGCAACATCCAATCTAGGGCCAACCTCAACAACATAGCGCCCCTGCTTCGTATCTCTTCCGGCCTCGAGACGGACGTAACCTGGCGGCGCTGATCTTCATGTTGTTTCTTCGCTGCCTTGACGGCTGCCAATCCTCATGCAGCCCTAGAGCTGCGAGTTGCCGCTCGCCATCTTAACATGTAGGGCGATTGTAGTTTTGTTTCAACCTTTGCGCTTTCCTCGGCTCCCTTGATGGTCTTAGCGGCGCTGCAGTACCCGTGGTGGGCCGTTTACAATGCTGATATCGTCGCGAATGACAACATGTTCGCAAACTTGGTCCAGCCATCTCAGTCCGAAACCAATGACATCACGGTGTACGAGAATTTCGTGCCAAATTACACCGAAATCGGTGGGACCACGATTGAGACGGAGATCAAGCCGTGGCGTACTGGGAACTTCCACGACGTATACGCCAATAATCTTTTACGCCAAAACGAGAAAAGTAACTCACGACGGGCGTTGCTCTGCGGTGACCAAAATGTTACCTCCAGTATTTTCGCGCGGGCTGACGAGCGTGTGTCTTTCTGTTCAAGAGCACGATCTTTCAGCAGGGAATGCTTTGAGGAGCTGCTAGGACATTATTATGTCATCGGCATGCCCAAAAGGGCATTGCTTGAAGGAGGTGATTACGCGACTGCCAATCATTCGCACGACACCGAGTACTTGCCTCAGGTAGGCGGCTCCGTGGATGGAAATATCACATGTGTGTAGAGTAAGGCGGGCACGGATAAAACCTACCCGACTGAATTCTAAATGATCTCTCGCCTGGTCGGGGACGCTAGGTGGGCGGCAGAAAAGCACACGCAGACTGAATACGCCGACGCGGATCATGCACATGGCGATTATACCCCTAGTGAACACACGCACGACGCCCATGCCATGTTTGGGCACAATCATCACAGCTACGCCCTTGTTGGACACGCGCACGACAACTACGTCCTTGTTGGACACGAGCACGACAACTACCCGTGTACCGAGTGCACGTACGACGACTATTTGCCTTTTGCGGGGGGCTCCGTGGGCGGAAATATTTGATTTACGCAGAGTGTGGTTGGTTCACACGCGATCCATCCGAGTGAATTCGAATTAGTATCACGCCGAGTTGGGGATGCTCGATGGACGGATAGATCTCATACGCATACTGAATTTGCTGATGCGAATCATGTGCATGACGTCTATGTACCCCTACTGGGCACACGCACGAGTATTTTACTATCGGGCACACGCATAACGAGTACGCCATGGATTGGCACGATCACGACGGCTATGCCCCTATTGGGCACACGCATGTCGAGTACGCCTCTACCGTGCACATGCACAAACGAGTATGCCACTGCCGGTGACACTCACGACGAGTACGCCATGACTTCACACAAGCACGACGAGTACGGCCTTTTTGGGATCAAGCATAACGACTACGCAACTGCTGAGCACAAGCACAACGTGTACGCCCCTACTGGTCACACGCACGACAGCGAGTGCGCTCCAACTGCGCACACGCACATTGAGTACGACACTACCGGACACACGCACACCGAGAACGCCTTGACTGGAGACACGCACAGCTACTTGCCTCTAATAGGGGGCCCTCCGTGAGCGGGAACAACACTACATATGTGGAGTCAGGTTGTCACATATAACACCTACCCGAGTGAATTGCAATTAGTCTCTCGAAGGGCAAACACGATCCACACACTCGCATTGGATACGGACAAGTCGGAGTGTGTCGACAAGTTCAGCATGACCAACGTCGGGCCCCACATGTTCCCCACCCAAACCAATAACATGGATGTTGTCGTATAGAAAAGTATATAATCGCTAGCAAGCAACTTAACGTTTAACCTCGGCCAAAATGAGTTAGCACGGAGACAAGTAGGTGCTGGATACGGGTTTTTTCAATTCATGGTTGCGTTTGGGGGCTCCGAAGACGCCCTAAAGCTAACTAATTCATACGGAACTTTGTGAGTCACCTGCTAAACTTGGACAACGCGGCGACTGAGGGTGATGACGCCGTGACCAAGACATGCGTCGATGACTCAAAACGTTCCCTAACTTGGCTAACGCTAAGCGGAAGGCCGGCGTGGACAAACTATATTAGCCTCAGCGGCATGACGGCCACGGCTACCGCGGGTAACAACAATTGAAAAGCGGAAAGCTTTTGCCAAACCAAATACGTCGTACAATTTGGGGGTGTTACGACGCTATGGAAATACATTTACACAAAATTTACCACGCTTATTTCGGGTGGCATATGTTTAACCCCGAGCCTCACTGTCACGAATTTTACAATCTTCATCTGCAAGCGTCTTAGGAACGTGGGTGCGCCGACAAGCAACGCCAACGCTACCACAAAGAAATGTGGAAGACGCCATTTCAGCAACGAAAACGTGCGCTGACGACGCCATCTATAATGTAGTCGCGGTAACGAAGGAGAACGCGAAGGGTTAGAACGCCATGGTACCCGATTGCTATTTCAGTCTTTCGCGAATTGTAAAACCACAACGTGTTAAAAATCTGGACATTTGACCTTTTTAACTCTAGTACTCAACACATGTGTCATATTTGTGGGGGGCAATATTGTAACGATTGGCCATACATGGACAACTTCGAGTTCCCCCGATCTACAATTCTGTATCACATATGTGAAAACATGTGTGAGTGTGACTCAAAATGTTATGAAGATATTATACGCTATAACAGTCTTAAATGCCGAAGTTTCGTTTGCCGCCGCAAGTTTTATTCATATAACTCAAGTTCGGACATTGTCGTTAGATAAACTCGCAACTCCAGCACCCGAGTTCACTTCATTGTGTCACGACAGTGCTGCCAATATGGTAAAAAAATGTATACTATTTGTTAACATTGATAAACGCATGCCTGACATATAACGTATTCGCGTGGCAGTGTAGTGCCATATTGTTGAAGAGGTGTATAAGTTACGAAGCAGCGCGCCTGAGTCTGCATTGTGTTGTAATGCGACATGCTCATCCATCATCTCTGCCCGCATTCTTGACACCCCCGGTTTATACTCTTGTACATTGGGAATGCAACAACCACAACTTACCACTTCTCCTTCACAATAAGATTGTGCATTTTGGGGTAATATATATGACTATGCCATATTAAGTATCAATACCAACAATAAACAATATTTAACACATTTGGGACAGGAAGTTGCAATGCAATGTGGTGGTGATGATGTGTGAGCTTTACTCATTTGAGGCCGCCGCACCGTCCTGAAAAAAAATCATTGCGAAAAAAAAAATTACTCCCATGCCAGAAACATACGCCGCGTTCCTCTTCGACAAAGGCAATACATTTAAAACTTTAACTGCAATTTATCCCATGCGTATTGGCTAAATGATGTGTACATGTGAAAACGGTTCATATTCATGTTCATATATATACATGTTCGTATGTATTTTTTCCCCGGCCCTTCAATATGCTGGAAACTAGGTATCTGAGTATTATGTTATCAAGCCATTCGAATTATCAATGAATTATAACACATGCCGCGTTTTGGTGTGCATGTCTATGGAAGCGTGCATGCACAATTCCCCTCTATATATGGAACAAGTCACTGTTCGAAGTACTCCTAATTGCCAGACTTGCATCGGATGTACGATCCCTTATTAAAAGCAAAGATGATAAATGATATTCGAATTAGCCCTTGATAATAATTGCCAGACGCGCATCTGTGACATCTCAAATTATCCGCATGAAAAAGTCACCAATGAGCGCTCTGTTTTCCGTGTCTGATTTACCGTCCGACGTCATCCATGTTAAGTGAGCTTAATCTATACGGGTTATGTTAGAATCCGCCACATTGTTCGCGCGCGGCTAGCAGCCCTTAGACGAGTACCAGACGACCGGGACCGGCACAAGCGCATCACCAACACGCTCACCAATCAAGCCTATGGATCTCTTATCATGTTCACGGTGTTGCCCATTTCATGCCCCATGTTCGCCTAGTGCCCGCCGTGCCATTCGCCGCATGCTGAATTACAACCCGCATATTCGGAACCTCCCCCCCCCCCCCCCCCCCCCGTATTTCACTTCCGCTATTTCGAAATCTTAAAAAGCCCGCGACAATCGCGTTAGGTTGCTTGCACTACAAGTCAGCCGCCCCTCATGTGGAATAGCCCCCTCCTGGCCGTGCCTAGTGGTTAATGTTTCGGCGCTAGGCAAGAAACAAAAGTGCACACGGCGTGCCATTTTAGTTATCGTCGCTCTCGTTGCGTCGGTGCGCTACATACTCGGCGGCTACTACTGAAGTATTGCGTACTCATTGAGAACTTTGCGGAGTGCATCACGAGACAAAACGTGCGCCGAACTCCAAATTATCGACGCATGCGAAGCGTGGACTAGAACGGATTTTAGGCCGAGAGAAAAGGGCCGCGAATCCGACGCGTGTGCCAGATGACATAATATGTAGCCAACATTAGACATGTGCAAGACAATCCCGAACGCACCCTTCCGTGCGATCCACACCAGAAAATGCTACCCTCCCTATGAATTTCGTGGCCATTGCGACGGCACGTGACGGGTATTTTTGGGATGTCGGTAGTAACGGACATTACGGGCAGAGTGTGCGATTATACTCCTTTCCGCGTGACTTTGTTGGTTGCCAAATTGTCGACCCTATCGTTCTTTCACAACATATGTCGTCGAGGTGCCCATGCGTCGATGCGGTCGATTTTGGCGAAAGCGAAAAGCCACTTAAACACATTTCGAGTAATCCATTTACATTTTTCAAAATTTACTTGTAACAAATCGCAACAACATTTCCAGCGCAAACATTTACCTCCATTTATCACACTTATTACGAATTCTGCCGCCCTTGAGCGGTGAAAGGCGCGACATGTGAACTATAATCGGTGGACTGTCTTTCCCGTGCGAAAAAACAATGACATCGCAGCCGTGCCCTGGGGGGAGCCCCCCCCTACGACGTACCCATTGCACTCAAGCACCACAACTCACTGGGCACATCAGATGGGAACCGAGATCGGTCGCTGCCAGACTCGAATCATAAATGAAGTGGGGCAAACAAAAATCGTCGGTTGATTTGAAAGGGCTGCTTCAAGGCTGTCACAACGAAGGAACCCAGACATGAAGAAGTTTGTCGTAGAAGGAGCATGTCGCGACAATATTGTCTCCTCCACTTCCTGCTACCACACCGTTAATCACCGTCAGTTGACAGTAGAAAACAAACAAAGAAACAAACAATCAATCAATCACACAGACAAACAAACCGACAAACAAACAACCAATCAAACAGCCAACCAACCAATCAAACAAACAATCAAGCAATCAAACAAAACCATTTGAACACTTCCTCTCTCGCACACACACACACACACACACACATGCACGCAAATACAAACACACACGCACACAGACACACACACACACACACACACACACGAAGGAAATACTGCATCATGATAACCAATCGTCAGACACAGCAAGTAAGCCAACGAGGGCTTCACTACAGGAGAAGCAGCCAGAGGCCAGAGAAATAGGGTGCCTGCTTACCGACACAACCGCCGGGCATCCAATCTGCGCCGTAGGCCAATGAGCTCTGGCCAGTGTACGTTGCAACCGTCTCCATGCTCGCCATGCTACTCTCGACTTGTAACACTACCGGTCCGCCACATCGTTTCAATTATCAACCACGCAAAACCTCTTTTCCTTGTTGACACATTCTCTGAGCCTATCAACATCAACAAAGTCTCGACCGCTAAAATGTATCAACCCCTGAAAACTTTTCCAATGTGTGAATATTTCAGTGCCATTTTCACTCACGACAAAATAGTCGGCAACGATTCTAATTTGTGGTTCTCGTTTTTGGGTGGTGGCGGTGTCGTTGTCGCAGGTTTAGACATAACACCGTAAGCCCGTCCTTTTGTGGAAATGGCAGTGGCATGGACAATCAGCGGAGCCCTAATTCATGTCCTCATAAAACAAACTTGAACTGTCCTCTGCCTGAGTCCTCATTTGCATTATCACAGTATTCAGAAGAAAATGTGTCGACAACTCGGCAATGTTGCGGAGAGCAGAGATGCGAAGGTGAATGAACGCACCTGAGAAGCCAGCATGCATGCATGCCGCCAGCAGGAGCTCGGGGTTCTCAGGATGCCTGGGTCCAGATGCTGGGGGTTAGAAGACTTTGATTCATTCTAGCAAAAAATAATGACTAAAACAAAATGTGAAACAAACAAATAAATAAATAAACAATAAAAAGCGTAACAAATTATATGGCTCGCAAGGTCAGAGAGAAATGTTGTCGAAGATAGAAATTGATTGGTTGATGACACGCATTCAATGACAGTTTTTGGGAGATTTAGGTTCACGAACCATTTCAGCCTCCAAACGCCGCCGCCGGTTTCGTGGGTCGCCGTCGTCAGTGGGGCCCGCAGGTTCCGAGTGTCCCACAGCTGAATGCATCGCGTCAAAAGATACAGCGCCAGCCGACAACTCTTTCAAGGCACATTAATGAGGGTAACATAGCGGAGAACAAAGGGTTCTTACGAGAGCTTCTTTGGGCTTATGAATTCAGCTATTGGTTAACACTTATGGCAAGCGAGTCTCTGATAGGCATCGTTAGGGTCGTTGGGCACAGATGAATCGCTTCACTGACGTCAAGCCAAGTGACCAAACCTAT
>JAPMLY010002077.1:30000-66788 GCA_026401115.1 Tetraselmis chui
GCGGCGCCATGGAAGGGCGCTCGCTTGCCGTCGACTAACGTTCTTGAAGTCGAGCTGGCCCAAGCAAGGGGGGGAGGTCGACCCGAGCAATGTGGAGGACAATAGTGGAGTGAGGAGCGGCACATCCTGGCGGCGACGATCCTCGGCTGCCGCCGGGAAAACCAAGTACGGGGGATTTTGGTAAAAACGACCGTACCCGGCACTTTTTCGGTTTGGATGACGAACTCATTTCCCCCCCAAAACTCTCCCCTTTTCGATACTCACCATCGACATGAGTGCCACATGCGCTGTGCTAGGGTAGTTTATTGCGACAGCACAACGCTCGTTTGGGCGGCCCCAAGCGTAAACAACAAGGGGAGGATGCGGGCCGTTAATTGCGGTTCAGCCGCTGCCGGTAACAACTAGCAACCGAAAGGGACATGATCGACACGTCGGGAGAAGTGACACAAGAATGCTAGTTGCCTCTATGGTTTTGTCCTTCTGCCTCGGAGTGGAAGGGGAGCCTATGCTAGGAGGGGAGCTGCGACATGAAGAGCAGTATTTATCGACTTGGATGTGGGATGTGCGTGGATCGAGTTGGTGCCGTCGATGACAAGTGCGAGGGGGTTTTCCGCCCGCCTTTCTCCCCAAGCTCTGGTACAACTATAGTCGCACATAATCAAAGGTAATGTAGATAGGCCCGACTCGACTACCACAAGCTGACTAGCTGGGCTGATTAGCACCCTCGAGCGGCGGGATCATGCCGCGCATCGTGGAGATAGAGACGTAATATTTCGTACAATTGTATACATACAATGTATGCATACTTAGATATTGTCATGTATTATTGACAGCGATACTATGTTATTAGTTCCAACGGAGGGGGGTGGATAAGGAGACCTCCGGCGTAAAGCCCTATTCCTGAGACCAAAATGGTAGTATTGGGTACGCCCCGAGACAACACCCAATTATCGGTACTTGTTGTAAAAAACTAAAATTCATTTTCAATTTGGCGTTGCGCTTGGCGTGTTTGGCGCCCAGCGTGTGAGGCAAACACAAACGGGATTGCGTTCAACCTAGACAAGCTTTGAATATAGCTCAGGCCGCCCTCATACTTGGTGGTTGCGAGTTACTCAAACGCACGCCGTGGAGTGTAAAGCACGTCATGTCTCTTCCCCTCTCGGTGGTTTGGTGCCTGCATCAACGTGGGGTATGAGTCCAAGAAATTAATCATGCATTTCGTGCGTCACCATGTCCATGTAGCATGGCACCTTGTTATGTATTCACTAGTGCTTACTTTAGGGAAGTTTGCACCTTGATACAAGAGCGACTACCAAGGCTTCCCGGTGGTTGGACGGGCATTCCGTGGGGCGTTGCGCTCGAGCGACTTAGTGCGCCTCGCATGTACTAAGTGACAGCGCTCTGTGTACATTTTTATTCAACATACGTTCCAATCCTTGGCCAAATGCGCGCGTTTTTATGCAACTACTATGAGGCAACATAACAGCTCCGCGTGCTACTCCGCCGTCTCACGTCTTTGTGCGCTTTTTGGAGTGTCGACTTCGGTCAAATCTAAGGCGCGCACTGGACTCGTGATGCAAAAGTGTAGGGTTCCAAGCAATGGATTTTGACTGTTTAGGTCAAGTTTCGAGTTTTCGCATCCCCGAACTATAGATAGTGGATGAAATTGAATTCCTTTTTCGAACTCTTGTCATCGAGTGTGGTACCTTATTGTGCTAGTCTTATCAACGGTAAGTTTAATACGAGCGTCAAACATTTTCAGTCACTTCAGAAACTCCCAAACTTATGGTACTCCTCATATCCTTGCTCAAAACTTAAAAGCATTGGGAGGCGCATCCCGTTCGTTGTGAGGGTGCAGAAGCTTCAATTCAAAATAGATATACTTATTTACAAGGCGCTACCACTCCTATATCAAAACCTAATTCACTATATTGTCATGCGCAGTAAACCCAAGGACACCTAATTACTAATGGAAGGGCAGCCTTCGACAAATCTTGCAAAAATTCTAATTTCTTAACTAACTGTGACAGTATGTGGCGGCCAAAGCGCCATGCAGAGCATTCTATCTGGATCTACATGCCTTGTGCCAAATGAGGTGACACAGACACCTCACGTCATACTCACATGCACCCATCACCAACCACACTGCCACTGCTCTTCCACTACTCTCGCCAGCACCGCCCTTATCTATTTTGTCCGTCGCTCAGATGCCAGAATAAATAGGGGCGAGCTGTCGTGAGTGCTATGTTGGTGGAATGTAAATCAGAGCCCCCCTCCCCTTCTCAGAGCCGGAGGTGGGTGGAGGACATCATGAGGGCCAGCTCGCGCTCCACCCCACTCCCACACGTCTTGCGGTGCCGCGGTGACAGGTAGTCCTCCAGCCGTTTCTTGGTGGGCCCGTTAAACAGCCCGTGATGCTCCCCAAACTCAGAAACCCGCAGGACGTCAAACTGCGCGTCGACGCTACTGCTGCTGCCCTGGGCGCCCGGAGCGTATGTGGCTGACTCCAGCGGGTGAAGCATCGCCTCCACGTCCGACTGATGCGGACCCGCAGCAGGAAGCGTGGCTGCGTTCGCTGGCGGCGTGCTGCCCACCTGGTAGAGAATCCGCGCGCCGATCCTGGAAATGCGCATGCGCCTCTTCCCCACCCCGCCTGCTGCCACCACCGATTTCTTGGGCGCCAGCGGATACTTCCTTTTCCACGTCCCTCCTTGCAGTCTTTTACCGCCGCACATAGCGCAGAGTAAGCACCGCGTCACAGATAGGTATGATTTTCGAGTTCTGAGATGCGAGTTATGGCGGGATGATTAATGGCAGGGTGGCTAAGTGTGTGGCATACCTGGAGGTGGTTGGTGTTGGTAGTGTTATGGGGGTGGTGGCGCGGCTAGAAGAGGCCATTTCCGTGTCACTGACGCGCGGCGAGTTGAATGAGCTCTTGGGGATGTGGCCCAAAAGTTTGGGCCGGCTCAAGAGGGCGCATGCGCCAAAGTCCGGTATCCTGATGGTGGGGACTGCGCGGAACGCTCCCTTCAGAGGTGTGGAACCTGCATTGCGCAGGGTGTGTGTGAGAGACACTGTGGATTGCATCTATATTCATAGATACCTTTTTTTCAAACATTTTATGTATGTATGCTTTTTCTGCTTTCGGATATTTTTATTATCAATCATTTCCCATTCATGGCAAAGCCCATTTACTGACAGTTGAGAAATAAAAGTTACGGCACTACGGTATTCTCACAAACGACTATATATCATTCAAGGAGGAACAATGCGCAAACGCGGAGGGCGGAGAGGGTGACTTACCGAAAGGAGCTGTTGAGAAGCCCTCTGCGTCGTGCTGGTGCGCTTGGAGGGGCTCCCATCTACATTCTGTTTCAGCGGTCACGGTCCGGGTAGACATCCTTGTACCGGGGATCTTGAAAGTTGAAAAGTCAACTGTCGGGATGTGAAAGTCAACGCTGGGCCTTTCTGTTCTCACGGACAAATGACAGGTAACAACGACGGCCTCAGCGAGCAGCAGCGGGGGGGAGGGAGGGAGCCAGAAAGCTGTCTCTAGTGCTAGTATGGTCAGCACGTGACTCGCGGGCAGCGTGATATCTGACTCAAGTAGGCGAAAACCGGCGGAATCCCAAGTGTCACTCCAGTACTAATCTTTAGTTCTCCCGTACTATGGGTACCGTCTATAGTAAAAAGTAGTAAAAAAGACAGCTGGCGTGCCCAAGACGCACTGACCCGGCCGGCGTGTCCCCACCCACCCACCCACCCTTCCCCTCCCGCGGCCTCAAGCCAGAAGGACCACTACAGGTGGTGACAAATTCTTGGCACGTATACTTTATTCGGGTTTTGCGCTGCACCGGGGCACACACCCGCTGGCAAAACTCACTGCTTAGATCGTGTGCTAGATTTTTGTTAAGCGCCGCGCCCCTTCTTTTCTCGGCAGTAGCTACCCCAAACGTCATCCAGCACAGAAGGCAGATAGAGGAAAGCGTGTTTCAAACCTGCTAAGGGGAGCTTTCAAATTTCTCTCGTGAACAGCGGTGGAGGATAGCGAGCGTGGCAAGAGGGCTGCCGAGTGGCGTTGCGACTGGTCGATCCGTTGTTGAGACTGCACAGCACCAGCGCAGGGCGGACTGCAATATACAGCGCAACGCGCTCTGAACTCGCGAGCTGACCGCTGAGACCGCGGCCCGCGCGCAGCGGCGCGGGAAATCCTGGAAATCGTACGGGTACATGTACCAAATTAACTTTCTTTAGCGATATCCCGCGGCGGGCCGGCCCGGGCCGGCGTTCCGGCCCGGGGGCGCCAAAAAACCATTTAGCGAC
Source organism: Tetraselmis chui (assembly GCA_026401115.1). Taxonomy (NCBI): domain Eukaryota; kingdom Viridiplantae; phylum Chlorophyta; class Chlorodendrophyceae; order Chlorodendrales; family Chlorodendraceae; genus Tetraselmis; species Tetraselmis chui. The sequence goes on from JAPMLY010002077.1 coordinate 34,324, forward strand.
TGGGAGTCAGATTATGCCAAAGATTACATCTTGCTTACATTTTGGATAAACAGGCACTAAAACACCTATTCAGAGGTGTTATTTCTATTCAGCGCTTGATCAGGGAAGGGTGGGTGGGTTGCGCGAGCCGAATGGGCGAGCGCAAAGGCAGAAGGTGGCTGCTACCAGCTAGAGGAGCTGCTTTATAGGTAAAGCAGGTGGATGTCCGCCGCGGACAATTTACTGCGCTTGTGACGCTTTGTCTCCGCGCGTTGCCTTAGGCGGACTCAACATGGTACGTTAACTAACCGTTAAACCCCAATATTTTACCAATATAAGAATATAGCGACTGGGAGTCAGATGATGCCATTGATATAGACTGAAGGTCTGCATAGGCTACTAATCCGGGGGTTTGGCGACTAGCCAGCCGAAGAATAGCCAGGCCGCCGGGGTTTCGCTCATGATGGGGTCGATGTACTTGCCAATGACGACGTCGCTGGTTTTCGACCAACCACCCATGTAGCGGATTTTGGTAAGGGGTGCGCCGATGCATGCGGCTGCGGACGCCGCGCCTTTCCGTAGGCTATGCGATGTCCACCTGAATTGTGTGGGGGGTGAAGCGCCGATGGTGTTACATGCCTCACGAATCCACTCGGTGATGGTACCGGCCGTCCACGTGTGTGGCTGGTCCTCGGGCGTTGCGGCCCAAAAAGCAGTTGGTCCGGGTCCAGTGCCGAGTAGATTGCAGTAACTGGTGCGTCTAGCGGTAAACGCCTCCAGGAGGTCCGCTAGTAGTGGTACTGCAGTAATAGGGAGTTGTAGGAGCGGTTTTTTCGGCCGCGGTCCTACGTTGGTCTCCCTTTGCTTTTCGTACAAATAGAAGTATGTTACCGCCCGTTCGGTCGACCGCGATGTCGTCCACGTGGCAACGTACGCCGGTTTCCGCGCGGCAAAAATAGCAGTAGTTAGTGCAGACTGCGAGCACCGCGCGGAAGTCTTGATCTGTACGAAGTTGTCCGGCTGCCAGGATAGCGCGCGGTAGTGTCGATGGGCGAAGAGTAGCATCTGTTGTACGATGGGGGCTGGGAGTGGTACGCGAATGTCGGGGGCGGTGATGGGCTGCTGCTGCATGGCGAGCCCCCGACGTGCGTCCGTTAGAAGTGGTCCCGGCGCCATTGGCTCCTTCAGGTGGTCGCGAAAGAACTTGTTAATGGCCGAGAAGTAGGGTTGGAGGTTGTTGGCTGCGATGGTTCCGGACCGGGCGAGCCAAGCTGTAAATCTAAGCATGTCGGCCGCGGTCGCCTCGAGCGGTGTGATTCCTTCTTCGTTGCAGAAAACAGTAAAACGGCGCATACCGGTGCCATAGTTGTTGTAGGTGGTGGGGGCGAGGGAGCCGGTGAGTAGGTCGAGCACTAGGTCGCAAGTCGTCCGTTCCGACGAGTGTGCCGACATGGTTGCGCATCGAGGCGTGCCACGGTGCGAGGGCCGCCGGTTCGATGAGTCGGTATTTTACGGGTGCGGCTTGGTAGTCGTTGTCCGCGGATGTCCGGTCGTGCAGCGGTCTTGTCGTGGACGTCCGGTTGGTCGGTGTTGGGTGGAGTGTACCACGTGTTCGGTAGAGCCAAGCCGGGGCGGTACGTGGAAAGCCGTGACGCTCCAGCCGGGCGGTCCGACGCCCTTGTACGCTCCGCGCTTGCCCGGAAAGAATAAATCTCGGGAGGGGGGGTACATGATTTGTTCGTCGGAAAGTTCGCTTAGTAGTTGGTACCACTGTTTTGCGGGCCAGTAAGGCGCGATGACTGTTGCTTCGGCCCCGGATTGGCATAACTTCTGGACGAGGTCGGGGAGTAGCGTCCAAGGTGGGTTGCACCAATTGGTCTCTGCTGTCCAACGGTTGTCGGGTAGATGGATGCAGTCCACGGCTTCGGAGGTGGGGTCGCGCCAGCGGGAGTTGTAGCGGGGAAGCTGCGTATTGCCTTGCGTGGCAAACCTGTCGATGGAGTAAGGGCCCCACAGGGAATTCAGGTAAGTGAAGATGCGGGGGTTGAGTTGCCAGTCGTCCCGGTCTGTTTCGCGGCTCAGTCTGTCGGCCCAGACGTTGGCCGCGGAGCGAAATTGAAATGAATTGAAATTGAAATTGAAATTGAAATTGTTCACAACATGTCCCGGCAAACTGGACCGAGTGTCGTCTCACGGGCCACTCTACTTCGCCATACAGGACTTATTAGCAAGTTGGGCCCGGGTCTCTCCGACCAGGTTCATTTCTTATCGGCACACCTATCTGCAATGTGTGTCTCGACGTTCCTCGGGAGTTATATAACTGTAAGCAACCTCAGTAATTGCCACAGTCCCCCCACCTAAGCAGTAACAGCGTAATAATTTTGTAATCAAGAAAAACAGATCGAAAAATAAATCCACTTGTCTAGAAATGCAAAACTAAACTGCTGCTCGACCTTCACGATGCACGGCCCGCTCCCGCCGAACCGGGGTGTCGACCGGCCTAGGCCGGTCGGCGTTCGGGAGGGACGACGGGCCAGCCTAATCTAGCTCCCGCGTGACTTCGGTCTTGCCGAAGGAAGGAGGGGAAAGGCTGGCAAAAAACCCCTCCTCGCGCGGTCGCTCGTCGATCCCGCCGCTCCATCCCGTAAACCCCGCCCCAAGGTCTTGCCGCGTCCACCGACGCGGCGGTCCTCCGTGTCGAGGTCCCCCATCACCTCGAGGGCAGGTGGGGGGGACCGAGACACACAGACATAGAAAAAACTAGCGCTCCTGCCTCCGCGCCTGAATTTTCCCCGCCCATTTCCTCGGTTTTTTCTCTGTCTGGTACCCGGGTACCTGTCGGTTTTCCGGCCTGTGGCCGTACCCTCCCCCCTCTGATCGCGCGTCCACCGAGCAGCCTTTTCTTGAGCGGGGGCCTCCGCGCTCACCCGGGCCCAAGCTCAAGGACTCCTAGGAGTATGAAGGTCTGTCGGGGTAGTGGGTGTCGAAGAGGGGGGGGGGGGGCAGGTCACCGTGGCCGGATCCGGCGGGCCGCGGGCGCCCGGAATTAAGCAAAAACCCTCCGTGCCGGGTTTTCCGGCGGCGCCGACCCAAAGGGTCGTCGCCGCCAGATCTTGTCGCTCCACCCATCGCGACTGTCCTCCTTGCCGTCCCAGCTGACTCCTCCCCCCGGGAGATGACGCTGGACGACGTAGCGGCGCGCTAGTGAGCGCCCTACCCTGGTGCTGCTCCCCAACTAGCTCGACGCCGGGTACGGACATTGTTTTAGTTTCCGAAAAAAGCCCTCCGTACAGGGCTTTTCGGCGGCGGTTGATCCTGAGGATCGCCGCCGCCTCCTGTAGCCGCTCCTCCGCCTGCGACTAGCCACCGTCCTGTGCCATGTCTTGCCTCACCCCTCGGCAAGGTTCGACCGGCACAGGGCTGGTCGATAGCTAGCGAGCGCCCTTTCCTGGCGCTGCTTCCCGGCTGGCCACCACCAGCTCCAACACCCGCCTCCCACCGCTGATCCGGCCGTACCCTCCTCGCCATCAAACGCTGCCGTAGTACAGGTCCCACTCCTAAAAGTAAGGCTGTATCTAGGAGTATCTGTGCGCGAAAAAACATATCGGACGGGCCGAGCGGGAGATCTTGGCGCCGGTAGTGCACAGAAATTATTTTTTCAAAAGCCCTCTGTACAGGGCTTTCCCGACAGCTGCTGATCCCACGGATCGAGCTGTCGGCCCTCTTAGCCCCCTACCGTGCCAGGCCTGGCACGGCTACGGGGTTTCCAGCGCCCACCACGGGGAGGTGAGGGGATGCCGACGGGCCTGCGAGCGCACCCCCCTCCGGGGCCGCCGCCGCTGCGCCGCCGGCGGGCGCCCGCGGAGCGAATATACCGCGCGCGGATGCTGATGTCGTTGGTGTCGATGAGTTCCCACAGTTTGCGCAGTTCGTCCATCATAGCTGGGGACCTCGAAGTTAGGTGACTGAGGACTACCACCACTGCTTGGTCGGCTCAGTCTGTCGGCCCAGACGTTGGCCGCGGAGCGAATATACCGCGCGCGGATGCTGATGTCGTTGGTGTCGATGAGTTCCCACAGTTTGCGCAGTTCGTCCATCATAGCTGGGGACCTCGAAGTTAGGTGACTGAGGACTACCACCACTGCTTGGTTGTCTTCGTGCAGGAGGACTTTGCGGCCGCGCAGGGGGGGTAAGAACGAAAGGACGGCGAGTCGCACGGCCTTCAATTCCTTCCATGTGATGTGTTGCTGCTGGTCTGTCGCTGACCGGAAACCTCGGGCTTCCAACTATTCGTTTAATACAGCTCCCCTGCCGTAACATGAGCTGTCGCAGTGCGGGTAGGTGGTCTCGATGGGGGAGAATATGGAGCGGCGGTGGTTGGCGGAGGGGACTTGCGTCCACCATTGGAGGTCTCGTCGCAACTGGTAGGTGAGTTGCACCCGCCCCCCCCAACCCGTGCGCGTAGCGAGGACGTCGTGTAGTTAGCGGAGGTAGAATCGGGCTGCTAGAATGGGGAGGTACATGTACTGTACTTTTTCGGCGAGCACTGCGAGCTGCCGGGCAGGTAGCCACCGTGCGTCGCGCGTAGAGCGTTGTAGAAGGGTCCGGGCTAGGGTAGCGATGGCATGTAGTTTCGAAGCAGGGGCTCGGAACGTAGAGGTTGTGGTGTTGATTTGGAGGCCGAGGTGCTCGCAGATTTGCGTCGGCTCCCACTGGCCTTTCTTGGGGTTGGGTCCTAGCCCGAGGCGGTCGAGTAGGCACGCGACGCGGTCGCGGAGCTGTAACGCTGCGTCTCTGCTGTCGGCAAAAAATAGGAAGTCGTCCATGTATGGGAGTAATCGGGCACCCCGCCATCGAGAGTTGCGCAGATACCGTCGGGACGGTGTAGGTATTGTGGGCTGCTGGTGTGTAGCTAGACGGGGGTTGTGTCCGGTGGGGTTGGGCAGTGGTTCGCGTAAGTGCCGGATAAAAACTTCGGTAAGCCGGCAAAAATAGTAACTGCTGCATTCCTAGCCCATCGGAAGCCCGGCTAGTTTGTACAGTGTTCCGCGATAATTTACCGTGAAGAAATCTCTGTCCTCCTCCCGTATGCCTAGTGTGTATTAGCCGTCCGCGAGGTCGAAGGACACCATCCAGTCGCCGGCCCGCGTCAAGTTCTTGAGGTGCTTTAGTGTCTAGTATGTTAGCTTGTGGTCCTTGCAATACTTGTTCAGGGGGCGTAAGTCGATAATTAGTCGCCATTTGTTTTCGCCCGGTTTTGAGACTAAAAACATTTTGGAAACCCATATGTTGCGCTTGCCTGGCTCCCAGGCGCCTGACTGCAGGAATCGGGGAAGCTCGGAGTCCATGAAGTCGAGCTGCTGTTTTGTTGCGTTCAGCATGGAGGTGCCACTGTTGAAAGGTGGGGGTCGCTTGCCGCCGATGAAAGGTATGCGAACCCCGTGACGAATCCAGCCTAGAACTTGCTCGCTCGCGCCTAATCGTTTCCACTCGGACGCTCTGTTCCGCACGCGGTGTCGCATGAAGTTGGAACGGTTGTTGCAGAACGTGGCGCGGCGGGTCACACCGTCAGGCGTTCTTGTCCGGGTTCTTGGTCTTCGTGTCTTTGGGGTCGGCGTTGTCTCTCGGTGGTGGCTTGGGCTTGGGTTGGGGTCGGGGGTTCGGCGTCGGTGTTGGCCGGTCGGGGCCCTCGGGGGGGGGGGGGGGGGGGAGGGGGTCGGTCGGGGGTCTTGCGCGCGAAGGTAGCTCCCGCGGCGGCTTTGGCGCTAGCGAGTAGTGAACACTCGAGTGTTTTGTCGATAAACGCTCGGTGTAGGTTGTCGTACTCGGAGGAGGCAACGTCCGGTCGCGGCTTGAGGAACCGCTCGTAGGCGAATTCCGCGAAAACGCGGTCCGAATCGCTCGTCTCCCCTCCGCCCTTGGTGTGTCGGATCTGGGATATCCGCACACGGGCGGCCTCCTCGAGCGCGTTGTGGATGTGGTTGCTTTGACGCAGGGTGACGACCGCCGCCGCGAATTCCGGTGAGTCCTTGGGATAATTCTGAATGTCTTTCAGAGCTGATAAGCTCGCCGTGTTAGCGCAGGCGGCGTAGGCGGCGTGACATGCCGTGGCGCGGTATTCTTCGAGCGTGGCTTTGTGCCGGCGGGCGGAGAGGTGGCGGTAGGTGTCACAGGTGAGCTTCCAGATTTGTGGGCCGTTGAGATGTCGGGGGGGTAGCTCGAGGCCGGGGGCAATGCAGGGTCCCCATAGCTATGTGTCGATGTGGTAGTCCTCATATGGCAGGGCTGCTGGGGGTACCGTCATCGCTAGGGCTGGGGCCATGGGTCGCACGGTGGGGTCGATCGAGGGTCGCTCGGTCGGCAGCTGGGCGCTACGGGCGTCGTGCTCCGCAATTCCACCCTTCGGCGTGTCGTTTACGCCGACGGGACTGGCTAGTTGTGTGCTCACTTGCTTGGTTGCTGCTAGTTGAGTGATGATGGTCGAGCTAAGCGTAGCCGTTAGTTCGGTAAAGGCTTGCTGAAAACGGCCATTAAGTCGCTCTTCTGATGCGGCAGCGTTAGCGAGTAAGCGTTGCTCCTGTTCTTTGAATTCTATTGATGTAACAAATTCCGGCGCGTCGCGAATTTCGTCGTCGACTTGTCTGTATGTAGCCATCGTATATTCGAGCAAGATAAAGAGTCTCGGCCGTGGTAGACGCGGTCGAGGGTAAGCTGTCACCTTGCGCAGCTACGAGAGCTACGATGCTTGTTGCGCGAGCCGAATGGGCGAGCGCAAAGGCAGAAGGTGGCTGCTACCAGCTTGTTGTAAGTAATTCCTAATGCAGATTAGTTACAGAGAGCTAATGTATGCTCTGATAGAAGTCCTTATGTACAGGACATCATCTAGAGTGTCCGAGCACGATATCACGAACTTGCGTATTGACAATTAACAGCTACAGCTGAACTCACTTCTCTTGTCTCGACACCAGCCGCCACCCAAGGCTGGTTGTTTAGCGTACCTGTAACCAACACACCGCAAGTTACATTATCTTCCTTATCGAACCGTGCATATCACGTTCAACAAGTTATGGGCCCTCCACCTGAAGGATACGCGAGACAACATTGTCATTCGGCGTGCAACTTGGAAACTCGCCCGAAGGCAACGCCACTCAATTTTTTTTTATTTTTTTTTGAAAGGGGGGAGCACTGTGAGGGTGAATACCCATACACAGGGTGCACGACAGCATCAGCCGTAACGTAGAGCAACGGACATATACACCTGCCTGTTATTGCCTTGGCTGTCACTGTGCCCCACACTGGGTGGAGGATACGGAAAAGGTGCTTTGAGACACCCCGGGGCTACAGGCCGAGGGGTCGGTGGGCATCATGCCGTCTCTTTGTATACCGCCGTTAGGCACAGTTACCGTTGGTGGATTTTTCCACTGTCCGGTTGGGTACTCGTCTTCTCCTTGGAATGGCACCAAAATCAAAGCCGGCACCTCCCGCATCGGCCGCCGACTCGGTCGCCGACTCCGGCACGTGCGACACTCCGTCGGCCGACTCAGCCGGCGACATTATTCGACTGGTGATGGAGCAGCTGCAAGTGCTCCACGCCAGAATGGACGACCAGAACCGAACGCAGTCGGAGCTCCTCCGTCGGGACGCGCTGCGCAATCACCCGGCCCCTATCGACACGGCGCCGCCCCCACATGTGGCCAACCAGTACCGGCCGGCTAGCTACTCCGTGCCTGCTCCGACATTTGAGCCGACACCCTACGGCAGCGCCAGTCACAGGCCCACGATCGACCCGGATTTTGTTGCAATGACAGCAGACTGGGCCACCAACTTGGACGGTGACTCGTTTTCCCGGTCTTTTCGCATGGACGCCCCACTTCTGCCGAGGGCGGGTGAGTTCAAAACTTGGAAGCGCGACTTTCTGTCGTTCCTTTCAATTAAGGGGGCTGCGCTGATCCCACAACTGGCTCTTTCCTCCTCTGGCGTGCCTCTGAATCCCGTCGCTCAGCGGTTCGCACACGCTATGCTCGTTCAGTGCTGTCGACAGAACAAACCAGCCGCACAAGCCATCGCGGGGGTTCCCGCTGGACGACCCGACTGCGGGACAGCTGCATGGTAAATGTTGTGCGAGAGACTAGACGCGCAGTCCATCTCACGCACGCTGTCGCTCCTGGACCGTATGATGGTTCGTCAGGCTTCTGGTCAATCTGTCTCTGCATACGTCCACGCTGTGAAGCAGTGCTTCGATGAGCTGAACGAATGTCTGCAGTTGAAGGATGGTTCTGCTGCCATTCACCCCCACGTTCTTGCTCTCGTCATGATTCGCGGCCTCTCAAACGTTGGGCAGTATGGCCAAGCCAAGCAGTGCGTGATTAATGCTTTTGACACCGATTTCATTCTGTCGGCCGACATAGTGATGGGGAGCATTATCCACCAGGCTCAGAATCTGGACGCAGATGTCTCCAATAAAACAGACACTTATGATTCAGGGACTGCGGTCAATGCCTTCCTTGCGGATCGAAAACGGCAGGGTGGCCGTGGCATTGGGGGCTGGACCGCGGACAAAAAGAGGTCCAAGTTCTCGATGAAGTGTGGGGCGTGCGGAGACCCAAACCATGTCTGGTCGACCTGCAAAGCGCCGGATGCTGATGTGCTCCGCTGGACACTAGCCAAGCGTAAGCAGATTGCCGAAAAGTACGCCGGTCAGCCACCCCCCACTGCTCACCTCAGCGACCTACCTGCTGACGAGGCGTCTGCGGGACATGCTGCTGCTGAGGACGCACTGGAGTACGACATGCAAGACGAATATGACGACATTGAGGTCAATACGTCCTTTGCCTCTGTTGCATTCACGTCCGACACAGCTCGGGTTGCAGACCTTTCTGATTACTGGGTAGTTGACTCTGCTTGCTCCGTTAACTTGACGTCATTTCGGTCGGATTTTTCGGACTTTCATCCCTCTTCCCGCCGCAGCACTGTCGGTGGCGTCGGTGTCACGGTACAGGGCAATGGAACTGTCCGCATTCCCATTTGTCTGATTTCCGGTCAGACAGTCTTTCGGCTCGTTCATGCCCTTTATACCCCTGACTTGTCCTCTCGGTCTGCGCAACGTATCAGTCGTCTACTGAGTGTCGGCTGGCAGCAGAAACACGCAGGGTGCGCGTTCTCTTTCCCCACCGACACCGACTCTGGCATGATGCTTGTCACCACAGGAATGGGGATGCTAATCCCGTCGGGGAACGGGCTGTACCTCCTCCCGAGGTCGCATGTATGTGCGGGGCTGTCCTCGCACAACGTAGACAGCCATAGACAGAAACCTGTCGCACTTGCTGCTGAATGTGACGCTGCTTTGTGGCATAGTAGAATGGGGCACTTAAACATGCAAAGCCTCCAAGCTCAGCATTCTCATAACACGGTGACTGTACCTGTTATGCCTAGTTCTGTAAAAGATCTCTCCTGTGAGTCTTGCAATCTGAACAAAGCCGCGTCTGCAACTAAAAATTGCAAAGCATCTCAGAAGCCAGCTGCCCCACTTCAGCACATGTCGTGTGATATGTGGGGTCCTTTCAGTGTTCCCTCACCTTACGGTCTGCGGTATTGCCTGCTAGTCATAGACCATCACACAAACTTCATGTGGGTGAGGTTTCTGAAATCTAAGGATGAGACGTGCGCGAAACTGGAGACCATCCTCCTGGACGCGCGGCATACCCATGCCCGGTATCACTCACACCTCCATGCGTTTGCACCGTTTCTAAAGTTTGATTCAGACTCGGTATTCGAGGCAGCGAACACACAGCTCATGTGCACGAGATTGGGCTTCAGCATTCAATTCTCGGCGCCCTATGCACATCACATGCTTGGGAAGGCAGAACGCCCGTGGCGCACTCTGCGTGACTGCGCGTCCTCAATGCTTCACGCAATGTCTGTGCCTAACAGCATGTGGTCCTGCGCGATCAACACGGTGGTCCACCTCCGTAACCGCACCTACAGTCGGGCTGTCGGTCCCTCGGGGGGGGTCCATGTCACCCTTCTTACAGGCGCAGTTCCGGACGCCTCAGTATTTCGCGTATTCGGCTGTGCGGCATTTGCCAAGGTACCTGATAATCTCAGACGGAAACTCGGCCTGAAAGCGTTCCGAGGTGTGATGGTGGGGTACTCTCACAACTCGCCGGGGTATCGTATCTGCAACCCTGCGACTAGACGCATCACCACGTCTATTCATGTCAAGTTTGTAGAGACTGTGCCCGGGTTTGGGACATCCCACCCTGTCGCCTCGTCGATAGATGTGTGTGCAGACGCAAATACTGTCCATGTTTCCCCTCTCAGTCACCCACTCACAGATCTTGTCGTGGCCGCAGAGGACACTGTGCCTGTGGTTGAGGTCGACAGACCCACTCGCCTTCGCGGACCGCCTCCTCGCTTCGGGCACTACGTTGCCCATGTATCTACTGTGCCACGTGTGTGTGTCACTGACTCGTGTGATGACGACCTGTCCGACCACATGGATGACATCATTCCGCTTCCTGATCTCTCCCTGATGGTAGCTCAGCCACACCACATGTGCTATGAAGGCCCTGGGCGTGACGTCGCACTGGTGTCCGCGAGCGTCTGTGTTGAACCAACATCCTACAAAGATGCTTTGGTTAGTCCACAGTCGGTGGAATGGCAGACGGCCATGCATGTGGAATTCGAATCTCTGACGTCCAACCAGACATGGGATCTCGTTCCCCTGCCCGCTGGACGCCGCGTGGTCAACAACATGTGGGTTTACAAGGCTAAAACAGACGCTTCTGGAGCTGTCTCTCGGTACAAAGCGCGGTTTGTCGCAAAGGGCTGCAGCCAGCGCCAGGGGATTGATTACACGGAGACCTTCTCCCCCGTCATCCGACTAGCTAGCCTCCGCGTCTTCTTCAGTATCGCCGCGGCTCGCGACCTCGACTTGGGCGGTCTCGACATTGACACGGCATTCTTGTACGCACCCATCAAAGAGGATGTCTACATCAGACAACCACTTGGGTTCGATGACGGGACCACCAATGTCTGTCACCTGCGCCGGTGCCTGTACGGCCTGAAGCAGTCCCCCATGGAGTTTAATGAGCTGCTTCGCGACTGGCTCGTCTCCCAAGGCTGGCGCGAGCTGCTGTCGGACCCGTGCATCTACATTTTTGAGGCAGACGGCGTCTTCGCCATGATTGCCCTCTACGTGGATGACATTCCCGTGGCGTGCAACGACACAGCCTGGCGGGTGTCCTTCACAGCACTGGTGCGATCCCGTTTTGACATCAAGGATCATGGTGCTCTGTCCGACATCATCGGCATCCACATCACCAGGGACAGAACAGCGCGTACCATCAGCCTCGACCAGGGCAAATACGTGCGCGAGCTGCTTGAAAAACATGACATGGTGGACTGCAAACCCTCGTGCCTCCCGATGGACCCCGGTTTCTTGGCTGCCATCTCCAAGCAGACGGTTGTACCTCTCACGGGCGCGGACCGGGACGTGTACCCGAGCCTGCTCGGCAGTCTGCAGTACGCCGCTGTTTGCACTAGACCGGACATTTCGACCGCGCTTAGCATTCTAGGCTCTGCGCAGGCGAACCCCACGGTGGCCCACATGCAAGCCCTTAAGAAGGTGCTGCGCTACCTCAAGGGGTCTCCAGACATGAGCCTGACGTTGGGGGGGGGGGGTGAGGACAACACTCTCCAACTTACAGGCTTTGCTGATGCAGACTGGGGGAATGACAGTGAGACACGCCGGTCACGATCGGGATTTGTGTTTACACTGGGCAGAGGTGCAGTCAGCTACAAGTCTAGGAAACAGTCCTGCGTCGCACAGTCAACATGCGAGGCTGAGTACTACTCAGCAGCGGACGCGACTAAGGAGGCCATCCACATTCGACAGATGGTTTCGGAGATCTTCAGTCGACCTGTCAGCGGGACGACCACCATCTGGGAAGACAACCAGAGCTGCATCGCCTATTCGCAAAATGCACTGGTGAGCGAGAAGACCAAGCACATCGATCTGAAGTATCACTTCGTGAAGGACCACGTGCAGATGGGGACTGTCAAACTACGGTACCTACCCACTGGTGACATGGTCGCCGACATGCTGACCAAGCCACTGCCTGGACCTGCACTCGTGAAACATAGGAGCGCCATTCTGGGGACATCCGGACCCATGCAACGACACACTTCGTAGAGGGAATTCTGTAATAACTTCCATCTGGTTACAAGACACACCTTAGCTATCTTGAGGGGGAGTTTTGTAAGTAATTCCTAATGCAGATTAGTTACAGAGAGCTAATGTATGCTCTGATAGAAGTCCTTATGTACATGACATCATCTAGAGTGTCTGAGCACGATATCACGAACTTGCGTAATGACAGCTAACAGCTACAGCTGAACTCACTTCTCTTGTCTCGACACCAGCCGCCACCCAAGGCTGGTTGTTTAGCGTACCTGTAACCAACACACCGCAAGTTACATTATCTTCCTTATCGAACCGTGCATATCACGTTCAACACAGCTAGAGGAGCTGCTTTATAGGTAAAGCAGGTGGGCGTCCGCCGCGGACAATTTACTGCGCTTGCGACGCTTTGTCTCCGCGCGTTGCCTTAGGCGGACTCAACATGGTACGTTAACTAACCGTTAAACCCCAATATTTTACCAATATAAGAAAAAAAACGAGTAGTCCGTACTCAGTACTTGTATCAGTACGGGTACTATTGATAGAATGGCTTTATTGCGAAGAATGGGCTTCGTTTGCAACAGTAGAATGGGCTTTGTTTGCCAAATGCTAGCAAGGTTGGGCTGTTTTTTTGCTCGGAAGCGTCACATCACCCGGTACGTACGTACGCTAATTTAGGGATTTTGAGAGGGAGGGTTGCGTGAGCTCAACTCGCGCAAAGGTGGACGACATGCATGTTTGTGTCGCTCGGCGCGTCATATACATGGGTAGTAGCGTGCGCGATGTCCGTGTTTTACCATTAAATAGGCGTAGCGGTTGGAATAAATTGTAACGTCATAGCAACGCCACCCCGACTATTTTCGCCCCCAATGTAAATTCAACCTCTATGATTTCAATATGGCCACTTACAAAGCAAGGGGGGGCTCCGTTTTGCCATGTTGTCGCCATTGGGCGGCCGGGCGGGTTGATCGTTGGTTGGCCACCCCATGTGTCCGCCAATAGAAGAAAAACCACTTTACCCGTCATGCAAGGACTTTAGGGTCGATGTATTCCAATTCTACGCTTGACTCGGTTGTCCATTCGCCGAAGAATTTAATCTTTTGCACCGCGACTTCGATGATGTAAGCGCTTGTCGTCACTCCTTAGCTTAAGGAGTGTGACGTTCAAGTGAATCATGCCGGTGGCTTAACTTGAAGCGTTGTTGCGATCTCGTGAGGATGGCATGTTAGGGTGCTACCCGTCGCCGCGTGATTTTTTGGCGAGTTGATGGACCAACGAGATAATGAGAACTTACCACCAAATAATGTGCGTCGAGTTTAATCGAAGAACATTAACACCTCAACTACCTCCGAGTGTACGATTCCCCGAAGGTGACACAATACTTAATTATTTGCGTTCCGCCGAAACGCTTCGATGCCCTTTCCGTGTACGGGGGTACGACCGGAGCCCATCGTCCTCGGATACTGACGGAATCGGGAACGGATAGCTACATGTAGGTCGTGCCGGCCCCACAAGGGGGCCGGGTGTGGTGACTAGAGAAGTGAGAGGAGAGAGATGGCGGCCGGCGAAGCCACCGGCAGGGCCGGCCGACCGCCCTTACTAGGGAATAGCGTACCGCTAATATAATGAAACTAAGTACAAGGATGACAAATAGCTACCTTGTACATAAGCACTAGGCAACGTGATGCTGGTGCTAACACCCCCCCCTAAAGGTAGCCGAGGTCGTGACGTTGTCCTAGCTTGCGTCGAAGAAGGTGCCATCTTGGTCGAAGGTGTAGTGCTTGTAGCGTATGTCTTAGGCCGGGTAGGTGTAGCGACATGTGCTCACAAGAACGTGCCGCTACAGGCGAGTTGCCGATATGAAGCGATTCCAAATGTACTGCGTAATGTACTATTATGACATGTAGTGGGAAAAAAGCTGTCCAAGGTGAATTATCCGACGCATGAGAGCGACCGGCGAGGAAGAAGCAAAGCCAACAAAGTTGTTAGGAGCGTGTAGGCACGCAAAAGCATAGACGGGCGCTGCTCGTGTTGACAACCCCTTTTCGCAGTGGGAAAGGTTAGCTCCTCGCCAAGCTAGGTGAGCGTTGCGGCGTTGCCTCGGGAAAAAACAATAACGGTGTTGATTAAAGTACGCACGGGCCGAATTTTCGCGTGTCGGTTTTAAACAACTAGATATGGTCGCGAGCATCGATAGACTGAAAGCCGGTTAGGGCGAGCGTGGCGCCGGGCGCTCTGCACACGCTCTTCTCCTTCTTACGTGGGAAATGGTAGGACAGTCGCGGACAACTAGCTCGAAGGCGAAGGGTGGTGTCGGTTGGACGATCAATTACTAGCGTGGCGCCGAGCGCTTTACACACGCTCTACTCTTTTTTGCGTGGGATTACGTAGGGCTAGCGTGGCGCCGAGCGCTTTACACACGCTCTTCTCTAGTGTAACTTGGTGGAGGGCCCATAAACTGTCGGAATCTGGAATGGATAGTTACATGAAGGTCGTCCCCGCCCCGCAAGGGGGCCGGGTGTGGTGACTAGAGAAATGAGAGGAGAGACATGGCGGTCGGCGAAGGCACCGGCAAGGCCGGCCAACCGCCCCTAATAGGGAATAGAGTACCACTAATAGCATAACAATAAGTACTAGGATCATAAATAGCTATCTTGTACATAAACACTAGGCAACCGGATGCTAGTGCTAAGATATACAACGAGGTCTTATGTTAGGCAATCGATGCCCGCTCCACCACGAATGAAGCAGCACTGAAGTACTGCGACCGACGTGCAAGCTCGAAGTATGCGTACTTGTTCGCGAGCAATTTTGGTGTGCAATAAGTGTTGTTCATGTAGTGGTGTCTCTGAGCCGGATTCGTAGGGACTTTGGCAGGTGTAGAGCTTGGAGTACGACCGTTGCGGAAAGGTGGCGCCTCCCAATGTCTCGTCCATCGCGACATGTGAAGCCGCGAGTCCCTTCTTGACCTTGGCGACGAGGTCACCGAGTGCCACCGTTTCTAGACCATGGTCCTTTAAGAAGCCGCTGACTCTTGAAAGGTTGAGTTATAAAGGCGTGAGGCTTTGATGGTTGTCAAATGCTAGCCGCAACTTGTGCTAGAATATGGATCTTCACCTAGTTAGACTCTACTTGAGTCTACATACCGTTGCGTGAGCTCTACTCGCGCAAAGGTAGAAGTTGGACGACATGTGTGCTATGTCGGCATATCATGTAAAGGTAGCGTTATGCCCGTGTCTTGCCATTGTACATGCGCATTCTAGCATTTAGAATTTGTAACGCCGTGGCAACGTCCGACTATTGTCGCCCCATGTGTCATTTGAACCTCTGTAATCTCAATATGACAAAAAATAACAACAACAAAATTCAAAAACACGCTTACAAGGAAAACGCAATGCAAGTGAATCATGCCAAACGCAAGCAATTGCAAGGCACAAAGTCAGTCACCCACAAACAACGGACAGAGGGAGAGCACGCGACCGCATGAGCATAGCCAACATGAACATAATCGCGTAGGTATAATATGCAAAATTAACAATACGAATATCAAATACCCCATTTCTAGGGAAGCGCGAGCATTTTTTTCCTTTTCTTGGCGAGTAGTTATTATGACGAACACGCAACCGCATTTTCCTATCATCTTGCAACCCTACAGATACCCGTACATAGTTATTGCGATCTATAAAGTTAGTCAGCACACGTTGCTAGTGAAAGCCTACTATATATATGAACATCCCCAAAAGGTCGACGAAGAAGTTGAATATGATGGTGCATTGACCATGTCATACTGCCGCATCACGACTTACTTCGCCGTTATGCGAGAAATTACCCATGCGCTGTGCAAACAACGCAAAGGGCTCTTTACGGAGGCTATAAGCCACCTTTGTGTTATATCGGCAATGTTTTCTAGGCAGCAATCAAACACATTACTCGGTCCAAAACTGCTAGGGATATCGCGTAATCTAGTGGGGCACAAGAACATAACGACCGTTGTAATGCATTATGTACCAGGTAGTCAACTTGCACATTGAATTATGGGTCGGGGGTGTATGTGCTCTCGCCAAAAACTGCGTGCCCGGAATTCCCGATCAGATTTCGCTATCTCACAATGTGCACACCCGCCTCGTCGACACGGACGAAGGACATTATGAGAATATGGGCATTTGGTGTCGGTAGTGCTAGTCTAAGCGAGTATCCAGATTGCACGCTCTTCTCCTTGGGTGACGGAGGCGGTATTCCTAGCGTTGGGCGGCCACGGGGACCTAGGGCAGCTAGCGTCGGTATTGACTTATTAGCGAGAATCCATATTGCACGCTCTTCTCCTTCTTGGGGTTGCAGTATTTCGGAGGTCAAACTATCCCGGGTAGCGTTGTAGGGGGCCCATAACATGTAAGAGTTGGAAGTACAATGGTTTCACGGGTAGTCGAGCCGGCCCCGCTAGGGGGGCAGCAGTGGGGACAACGGAAGTGGAAAGAGAGAGATGGCGGCCGGCAAAAGCACCGGCATGGCCGGCCGACTGCCACTAACGGGGAATAGAGTACCGCTATTATAAGTACAACACTAAGTGCTAAGATAAGGACTAACTACCTTGTATATAAGCACTAGGTAATGCATTAGTGCTAACACGGTTTGGTGTCCGAAAAAATGGGCCGCGATATATCAAACGTATGTGCGCACACTTCTTGGGGCGCAACATCAACCTCATCCCATGTATTTACGGAAGCACCCTACTTGGACGCTTAATGCACCACTACGAAATCAGCGACCTCTTACAGGGTCTCAGCGGCGGGTCAACTGCGCGCGCATTAGTGGGGTGGGCAATTGCAGCTAAGATTGTCATCAAGAAGGTGCATGCGTGCAACAGATCGTTGCTTTTGAGGGAGTGGCTCGTGTAGTCATTGGTTAAACACACCGCGCGGTTGCTTTGGCACGCCGATCACTATTTCATCTGTTAGACATGGCCAGTTTATTTATGGTTATCCGCCTAACAATTCTTTCCGGCTTTTAGGCGAGCCATGCTCGCATGTTGGTCGACATTGTAAGCGCTTCGGGAGTTAGTTCAGGGCAGGACTACGGGACATCAAATGGGAAAACTTGAGGAGTCATTTCGTAAGAAACAGCCGAGGGCGATTGTGCCTCGCGCTTTTGGGGACTGGCAGCCCTTCTATCAGCTTGCGGGAGTCTATCTAGCTAGGGTTTACCCTACAAATAGTACAAGTAGTCTACAAGTAGTATGACAGTGAGTTGTGAAGAGTCACATACAATTTCCATGTCGCGGGCAAAGACCATTCACCCAGTGAGGACTACCGCCTCGTTCTGGACGCCAACCGGCAGATATATGGCGAGTTGCTTCGAGGTGGATACAACTTCGCTGGGCATTGAAGCCGTGGGTATTGAAGGATTGAGAAGAATTAGTAGTGTGAATAGTGAGGTAGGTGAGCATTATTGATGGCTGCCGTTTTCACAATGAAAGGCATCGCTGCTGCTCAATACCTGGTAACCACCATCTCTGCCCCAAAACCGACAGAATTGCCTCAATAATTATAACAACTACTCGTATACCTAGAGCTTGTAACAAGTACCAAGCTCCCCAGCCGTTGCAGCTAACCCACAAGCCAGGTGGGAATAAACCTCTTTAGCCGTTCTGAGAATAACATATATCCGTGGTTGTGATGAGTAGACACCGTTCCACTTCCAAGACAGCCAACAACCCTTCACCCGTGCACTGATTTCCAACTCTCAATAGGGACAGTGAGTCAAATATTACATATATGGGTACACTGGTCTTACATAATCCGATATTTTGAAAATACATCTGCAGGTCAACTGAAACGAGCCGCCTCATCCGGATCCACGCCCCGACACACTTGCGTTGGGCCAAACCTGCCATCCTTGCCATGCAGCATATTGAATACAACAGCCGTGAAGGGGGCATGAGGCGAGGACAGTGCGGAGCATCATGCGATGGCCACCATGCTGCCGACAATAAACTTAGACGAGGTGTACATCGCTCGCAGGACGGCGGCCACAATCCAGGGGTGCTGGTACATGGAGAAGGCGCTGTACCCCAGGGCCGCACACCGATAGAGGTACCTGCACAAAGGTGGGGAGAGGGGGTATGTGGTCTCAATCATCCTTTCATTACACACAGCCACGGCAGCAAACACACACACACACACACACACACACACACACACACACACACACACACACACACAGTCTAACCTACCATACTCGTGCGCACACACATACTCTCTCTCTCTCTCTCTCGCTCACACACACACACACACACACACACACACACACACAAACTCACACAATTTCTTATAACATATACATAATCAAAACCACAAGGATGTAAATAGAAAAGTCAACGAATCAACCCCACCACCTACCACCCGTAAAATACATACATTGAACATGTGGCACTGCATTCATTGGATGGACCAAACGCGACACAGACAAACACATGCGTCACCGACAAGCGCGACTCACTTGCCCCAGCTCCACAGGCGCCTGATGCGGTTCATTCTCAGTTCCAAAAAGGCATTAGACACGGCACGCTGCAACATCTGCGTCAAGAGATGCATCCAAATTTGGTCAGGTGGAGAGTTCGGCAGGTAAAAGCATCTCTGCAAAAACACAAAAACGCAAGATGCCAGCACCTTGGGCTCCATGTCCTGAGCCTCAGGCAACGCCACAACGTAGCGCGCAACAAACACCGCGAGCGCCTCGATGACGTCCTCTCTCTCAATCATCACATAATCATCCTGTTAAGAAAGCAACCCATTCATCTATACAGCTTTAATGTAACAAAACACGTACGTAATCGGCTTCTGCTTAGTGTCAAGTCTCTACCATATTCCCACCCCACCTCACAGTCCCTTCAATAGGTTGTGATTCTTGTATGCACATGCGGCTATGTGCGTACCAAATCTTGCGAGGCAGCGTTTTCTGTCGTGCACGCGGACTCCGGTGAGGCAGATGTGAGCCCCTCCCCTTCCACATCATCAGTCGTACCCTTTTCCTGAGAAGCACCCACAGCCCAAGATCCATCAGTTCGCAGCAACTGACGCCGCATGGCAAATGCATTCAAGCACGCGCGAGCGGCCGCCACCACAGTATCTCCCTGGCCACCCTTACCTCCAAGCGCCCATCTTCTTTCACCTCCCACCAATCCGACCGCAGCACTTCGCCGTGCGTGTGGCTGTGCATGCCGTCCTGCAAGTAGAGCATGTAACAGAGAGTTCGGATGGTTCACGTTGACTCAACCGGGGTAGTAATATCACTTATCGGATTATGATTGGGTTGCTTAACCCCTAGGTATAGAGGGCACACCTTGTGGCAGCAGCCCTGCCCGTGTCCACAGCCTGCTCCGCAGTGACACATGTTGGAGATCTTCTCCAGGAACTGAGGCGACTCCACAACCTTCTGAAGCATAGAGTATATCTAGGATACAAAAAGCAAGATGAGACGAGGGTCTGGACGGGACAGATCTGTGTTGTGGTGTTCGAATATGATTTATGATGGATGATGCATAGCATGTTTATAAACACGGAGGGCCATGACGCAGGACCACATGCACCCACCTTCTGAGTACCCTCTGCGCTATCCAAGTTCGGCCCTAGCCATTCGCGGCTCTCCGAGTTTGTCCTTATCTGAACAGCAACCAGTATCACGGTGAGCAACTCAAGGTTGCTGTTGCATGGATGAGGCGGTTCATAGTTCATGCCGCTAGCTGCCCCACCCCAGCACGCATAAACCCCTCCCTGGCGTGCTGCTATGCTTATGCCGGAGTGGGAGAACTAAGCTGGTTTTGGCAATATGCTGTCATTCAAACTTTGGGGGAGGGCAGGGTGAAAGGGGTAAGCACCTTGTCGAGCTCTGTGTGGCTATGGTCGAAGGTGGTCTGCAGCGCGGCGTCATGGGCATCCAGCTCCGCAGCCACATCACCACCAGCCCCCGCCATTGAGCTGCTGCAGGACGAAAAAAATCCATTGAGATATATTTGTTGACTATGAAGGCAGAGAGGTGTTGGTGAGCGCGAGACCGCAAACACTGCGATCGCCGGTACATAGTACATAGTACACACAGCACCGCGCGAACCAACGACTGACACACCGCACAGCACCGCTTTCGTCAACTAAGGATTACTCTGGGTACCGTGTGACCTAGAGAAGCGTATATTCGTGCGGGTAGCGCATTTCTATATTGAGCAAGCCCAGACAAGATGCCCTGCGAGTGTGCAGGACGCACCGTGTCCGCACATCCATTCGCGTCTAGTTTGTTTTGTGTGAAAGGTGACAAGTACAATCAAGGAAGTGGGCACCCATGACAGCTGGATAAAAGCTCTATACCGTCGGGAGACGCAAATATGTTGTTCTGGCGCGTTTGATACGATGATGTATACCGTCGTTGGGGTGCCCAAGACCCACTCACTGCCCCAGGCCGCACTGCACTTTATCCCTAAAAGCCGCACTGCACTTCGAAAGCACCGGTACCAGGTACCCGTCGCCGGGAACCATGGTAAGGCAGTGACGATAAAGTACTGCATCCCCGACAACTACAACAACGCAGACGGGATTAGGAGGAAGAGGTGTGGCGCAGAGTACGTACCCGGTAGATACGGAGGGTCCGGAAAAGAGGTGCTGTCACACAGAGGGAACAGAACGTGGGTGCTAGTAGTGGGGGCGTGTGCCTGGGTAAAATAAGCTCAGCGAAATAAGGACGCCGAGACACTGGGTAGGTGCCAACTGCAGTCAGGCAGGGAGAGGGGTCAGAGGGCCTGTCTGGAGAGGCCGGCGCTGACGTGATTCAGGTCCAATACAGGCTTGATGGTGATAATGATGAATTCACCTGAGTTTATAATTCATTAATTACAATAAAATCAGTGGCATTCAGATATAGGATACGGGTACCTGTATATGCTTTTTAAAGTGTTTCCTGCGGATAATATGAGGGTGATAGGGCAGATAGGGATTGCTGCAGATAGGGCCGTTCGTGCAACAGTTTACCGAATCTTGGGCGTTTCTCTGGATGCGCAAACACTCGATAAACTAAATTGTGCAAAACGACAACTTTCCCTCCCTGCGGAGTTTGGGGGGCTTATTAATGTACCGTCCCTCGAGCTCGACGCCGAACCACCTCACTATGCTTCATTCACTGCGACCCTCGCCAACTTTATTATTGATTACGAGCCCGAGTCGCTAGGTCCTTTGTTCGGTCTCATCCGACAAGAACTACTGAATGTTGCCACTTCTAGTTTACCGTGGGCGGTCCAATTGCGCAATTCGTATGATTCGATCTCCACTATGGGCGGGTTCTCGGAATAGGATCTCGTGGTGTTGACTAGCACAGTGAACCAAAACCTTTCCGATTATGCCGGGCCTGATGTCGAGTTGGTGGTATCTCCGGTCAATAATGCGGTGGCACCCGCTACCCAACTGACTTGCCTACAACTTCCGACTCCCGATGCTCTCAATCGCTTGGGAGATTTTGGGGTCCACATTCAACGGGGCATTTCGTGGATTCTTCGTGCCCGGGCCTACCTTGACCTTGGCGAGTTGCAAACCTTCCCCACCGGACTATATGAGGGTGAATTCGGGTACAGGTCGCGGGGCTTTGGCTCTCTTTTTCGCTTCACATGAGTCCAGTTTCAAGGTGCCATCCGATTGCTATACGATGGCGGCCCACCGGGTGCTTGGCTTGACTGCGGAGCGCGCCTCTCATGTTCGAAAGTGCCCTCGGTGCAATGAGGCTCCTTCATAGTCTCACGGGTATGGATCTTCGTCGACGGTATCGGATATCTTTATGTCGGGTAAGCGCTCAACAACCGCTATGCTCATGGACCATGTCCCCCGGTGCCCGTGCTCTTGGTATATCATTCAACTCCACGACCGTATTGTCCACGTACTTGAAGAGTTCATACTTGAAGCGGGGGCTACTAAGGGCCGGGACTTGCGGTTGGAGGTCCGCCGTATTCGGTCGGGAGCTTCTTGACATTGCCATGGGGATGTGGTTTGGTTTGACTTCATGGCTCCGCACCGTCATCTTGTTGTTGATGTGACGGTTACAAGTGCTCGCACGAACACCAATGTTTCTGGTATATGT
Organism: Tetraselmis chui; assembly: GCA_026401115.1. NCBI lineage: Eukaryota > Viridiplantae > Chlorophyta > Chlorodendrophyceae > Chlorodendrales > Chlorodendraceae > Tetraselmis > Tetraselmis chui. The sequence goes on from JAPMLY010002077.1 coordinate 56,594, forward strand.
GCTCGTCTCCCACTCCCTGGCAGCCATGCATTGGGAGCTAAGCATGGCAAACTTGATGCCGACCTCCGCACTTCTGCTTTGCTTGGCACGCCCTCGGTTTAGTCGATCCATGACTATTATCCCGTGACTATCTTCGCCATGGAGGATGGGGGCCGGTTGGCGCCGATGGCGACTGAGTTGGTTGATCGCTTGGCTATTTCGGTGGCTGTTCGTCGCGTCCCTGGCTGGCATGGGTGATGCTGACTCTCGTTCTTTGCGTTGTGACGGTTATGTCCGTATGCATCGTTTCGCTCGTTGAACAACTTATGTTCCTTTATTTCGGCGTTTATTTGTGCCGCTGACTCTCGCTCCTTGCGCTCTGACAGTTATGTCCGTATGCAACATTTTGTTCGTCGATCTACTTATGTTTCCTTTCGGCGTTTTTTGGGGGATGTGCGACGTGAATTCATGCAACGTCTTTCTGCTGCTCTTCATGGCACTCTTAGTTCCTATCTCCGCGACGCTTTTCAAGAGGGCAGTGCTGACGCTGTGGCATGCCCTCCTGTTCCTCGGGCTTAGGTTTTTTCCTCTTTTCTTCTTTTTGCTTAGTGGCCTCCACTGCTTTTTATTGTAAGAAATTTTTAATTGTTTGCTGCGCAAACCAACTTGCCGTTTAAACCAATTAATTACAAAATTATCCACTTTCATGGATCACTGAGATGGTATTTATCATGCGTACGCGGAACTAATGGAAGCTGAATGAAACAAGAACATTCTGGAAAACAACTATCCCCCCCCCCCTCCCACCACACACACACACAAGAAAAGCCTGAAGTGCTTATGTACCTTAGGGATCTTCCAGTTACCACGAACGGATTTGACGGATAAATAATAAAACGCTCTCTCTACATGAGGGCTTAAAAAGGGTTGTGCCGAGACGATGCTCGTCGCGCTTACTATATACGTGCATTCTTGGCCTGCCCTCGTGTCCTCAAAACGATGAACACATAACAAAAATTATAATACACACATGATGACAAGGACAACCCACATGATGTCATGATGTGCCTTCTCGCCCTTGTGTCCCATCACACTTACATGTCCTATCCAACACCTAAACCTTCCTATTGAACCATGCAAACACAGTTAGTGTGGAAGATAACGTACGCAAACGTAGTTACAGTCACAGTCCCGCAAACGGAACAGTTAAGGCGACAACCAGCCTACAGGCGTGGTGTTGGGACAACAGAAGTGTGAGAGCTGTAGCCTAGCGACAGTTCTGTACCGGGTCAAACAGTTTATCGGTATGTCCGATCTAGACATGTACTAATCATATCTAGAATAGCTTACAGTAGCTATCTGCAACTAATACGTATGCGGTATTACTTACAACACTCCCCATGCAGGTAGCTATGGGATGAAGCGTTGCGTTGGGTCTTGTCCTCCAAGGATCGCACTTCGGCGTCTTGCCAGTGCAGGACCTGGGAGGAGTTTGGTGAGCATGTCACCGTCGGCAAAGCCTGTGAGTTGGAGGCTGTGGTCCAGGCCCCCCCCCAACGTCAGGCGCATGTGGATGGTGCCATGAAGGGAGCGGAGGGCCTTTTGCAAAGCGCGCCAATGTGCCTCCGTGGGTGAGGCATGGGCGGAGCCAAGGATGCGCAAGACCGTGGAGAGAGCGGGGCGCGTGCAGACGGGGGCATAGTGGGGGCTGCCCAAGAGACTGGGGTGGACGTCTGGGTCAAAGTCGGGGGTTGCGTGTGTCGGTCGCCCGATGACTATAAGGTCAACGGTTGGGCGACGACGGCCACCGGGGGTGTGGTCGCCACGCTGGGCTGGGGAAGAATGATGTCCATGGAAGGGAAGAAGAGGTGGGACACCGGGAAAGGGAGAGCGGCCGGCCATGGGAGGCGGCGGGGCGTACGAATGCGGGTGCTCACGGGAGGGGGGGACGCCGTGAGAGGGCGTCTCCGGGATGAGAGGTATGGGGTGGTGAGGGGCATATCCAACGGGGGGGTAGGGAGGGGGTGGCGGGAGTTGTTCAACTGCGATGTCGTGTAGGGCAGAATCAGCGGGGGGGTATTGGGGGGGTGGTTGCAAGTGTTCACCTACGAGTTCGGGACGCGAGAGCTCGCGGTGCGCATCGGGACGGCGTTGTGCGACGGCGGTGTCGCCAACAGGGGCTGCAGCGGTAGCAGCAGATAAGGCTGAATGTGCGTCCTGTGGGGCGGAGCCAAGCTGGGGATGCACAAGCAGGGGGAGGGTGTGGCCGTCGTGGCTGTTCCGGACGGGTTTGAGGTGAGCATCGTGGCGGCGCTGAGCTACAGGGGGGTGCGGATTACACCGATAACGAATGTGCGCGATCGCCCACAACGATTCCCGCAAGTACTTGTACAGACATCTCGAAAAGTGCTCGGATGAAATCCTTGTCGGGTGTGTGCCATATGTATTTTTCACTACTACGCGTAGTTAGGCCGGGGAACTTTGTAACTTTGCAACGTTGCATGGCTACTGCTTGAAACCAAAATATTTCGTTACTGTCGATTCAATATCATTATCAAATAGCGATCAACTCGTTTTCTTTTCAAACGCACCGCGCAGATTGCCCCCTTGCCCCCTCGATTGAATGAGTATGAGATAGCTATTTGCAGGAAAAAACAAAGCAAACCACAAAGAGAATGATAATGGAAACCCTCCCCCCTCCCCCCGGGCTTGACCCCGGAGGACAGGAAGGCATGCTACAACGTCAACACTACCCTCATACAAAGCATTACGAAGAACCACGGGGAGGCGTTGCATAAAATCCTCACAAACATCACCCAAGAACCGCCACGGCCCAAGTTCAGCCACAACTTACACAACATGACCCATGCCAAGGAATTGACGAACACCTACCAAAATAGCCAAACGATCAACCACCTCGACCATTTGACAGACTGATCGATTGAGTATGAGGTATTGTGCTCGCTATCGGCCAACAAGGTTTAGCAAAATGAAATACGTTACAATATTTCGGATGCGATGGATAGGTGGCGATTGTAAAGCAAGAGAGAGAAGGTAAGGGCATGAAGCTTTCTGGAGTGTATCATTACTATTTAGGATGAAAATGCGAGTGCGGTGACAATAAAAAGGTATTTGAAGCAACATTGATATTTGGACGTGGTAAAAATCATTCATTTTCTAGTTTTTTTTTCCAAGGATCGGCAATGACAACCATTAGTGAATCTAAAATGGCACGAAGCTAATCAATAGTCAAGCACGACGAGGGCTACACAATCACTAGGGTTCGAACTTAAGAATCCGAGTAGATCTGAAAGCACGCGCGTACGAGCACATTTCAGGGCGTTTTCGGGGTTTGAACTTAGGTAGGTTTGAAATTAGGTACGCTTACTTTCAAGGATCCGGATCCACTGCCATTTTCTCTGGTTAAAGACCACGAGAGGGGCAGTCTACTCGCGGTTGATAAAACGCTACGGTTCCGGAGGGCAGCTCAACAGATAAGGAAGTTGAAACATCGCTCTTCGTGGCGTTGGGCGAGCCTTGTACCGCTTCGGTATGTCGTGCATAATGCATGGTCAGAGAGGCTTTTCGGCGCCACGAGGGCGAAATTTTTGCCCGCGTGAAACGCATGAGGTAGATTCCATGCTACTACGACCTATTTCACATAATGCGCTAGAGGGCCCTCAAGAAAGTAGCATGCGTACATGTATGAAATGAAATGAAATTATTTATAGCAAGTACCGGCAAACTTGACCGGCAGCCCTCTAGTGGCCATCATGTACTCTGTCATCTAGGACACTTAGGATTACCGATTGGCCCGGGTACGTACTCTACAGAAGATACATATGATAACACACCTCTCACGAGTGTGTGTGTGTGTGTGTGTGTGTGTGTGTGTGTGTGGCGTCGTTCCTCGGGAGTTATATATAATAAGCAACGGCAGTTATTACCACAGTTCTCCCTCATAAGCAAGAACAACAGAAATAATTATGCAATCAAGAAAAAATATCTAAAAATAAGTACACTTGTCAAGAATCCAAAATGAAAGCTGTTGCTAGGCCGTCATGATGATGCTCGGCCCGCTCCCACCAAGCCGGGGTGCCGACCGGCCTAAGCCGGTTGGCGTTCGAGCGGTGCGACGGGCTTGCCTAGTCTAGCTCCCGTGTAACTTCGGTCTTGCCGGAGATAGGAGGGGAAAGGATGAAGAAAAAACCATCCTCGCTAAGTCACTCTTCGATCCTGCCGCCGTATCCCGTAAACCCCGCCCTATGGCCGTTACCGCTCCTCCCGTCGCGACGTTCCTCCGAGTCGAGGCCCCCCTTCACCTCGAGGATATGTGGGGAGGACCAAGACAAAGCGCTGGAAAAACTATAGCGCTCATGCCCCCGCATGTATGATTTTTGCATATTTAAGTTCCGTGGATTTTCCTTACTAGTGCATGAGTACATGCTAGGCAACCAACCAAAAGTCGTGTCCTCCTCCCACGGTTCGTGCGTCCGTCGAGCACCCATGTTTCGAGTGTAAGTCTCTGCGCTCACCCGGGCTCGCACTCTCTAGTAATGGGTGTGCCTATCGATTATGCGCAGGGACATTGTAGGGCAGGGTCCCCGTTGCCATATCCAGCGGGTCGGAGTACGAACATTTTCTTCCAAAACCCAAATTACATAGTAGTTTTCCGGGGGCGGTTGATCCTAAGGACCGCTTCCGCTAGACCTTGCCGCTCCTCTCGCCGCGATTGTCCTCCTTGATGGTGTTTACCTTTTTCCTCCCCTTAGGCATGCTCGACGTCAACATGCTAGTCGAAGAGGAACGAGCGCCTTTCCCCGGCACAGCTTCCCATATGCCCGCCGCCAGGTCCAACGCCTCCCTCCCGTCGCCGATTTGCCCGTACTCTAGTGGACATTCTTTTTCGCATACGCACCCCCGCCTCCTTCTTATCGGGAGAGTATTTAGTCGCGAATTAAACATATCGGACGGGTCGATGGAGATATCTTGGCGCTTGAGTACGGATATTTTGTTTTCCAAAACCCTATGTACATAGCTTCATGGCATCTCTTGATCGCGCGGATTGCGGTTGCCGGTAGCCCGGTACCTCGTTAACCCCCTACCGTGCCAAGCATGGCACGGCTGCATGGTTCCAAGCGCCCACCGCGAGGAAGTAGAGATAGGTGCCGACGGGCATGCGAGCGCATTCCCCTCCCGAACCGTCGCTGATGCGCCGCCGGCGGGCGCCGACGGTGGTAGATGTTGTACTCCTTTTTAATTGTTTTCAGAGGCGGCAGCCCGCATGCCCAACTTCGCCGAGAACTAGCGAATTTCCACATCAATGACCGAGCTCCGGATGCCAAACCATGGTGCGACAATATTGCCTTTTGAAAGATCGCCATTGTAATCAGGCTCACCAGAGGTCGTCCACCCGCGACTGACTTCCAGAGGCTTTGCAGAAGGGTAGTGCAGATGCCTCTCGGAGTTTGGGCCGTTTGTTTTTCCCTTTCTCTGTTTGCGGTATCCGCTGATGGCTGCCCTTGTAATTAAATGTTTAATAACTTCCAGGGAAAGACCTTTGTTTGTACTACAGGAATCATGTTGAGCTCCAACATTATAGCAAACTTATTTACAATTTTGCTTCTCCTGCTCCCACCGAAGCTTCGGCCTAGGCTCATAAAAGGAATAAAATGTTAAAACGCTATTGCTGCCCCCCTCTTCGTGCGGACGAGGGTGCGGACGGTGGTCTGCCTCTAAGGTTATGATCCTGCGGTGCTAATCCTGGCACACCAGGGTGCGCTATCGGCTCTTGACTCGCCCGCCTGAGCGGTGGCACTGCCTTCGAACCCGGTGAATGGGAAACTCGTCTCGTAGGAACTCGAGCTTCGTCCCAACGGGTTGCGCTTGTGGAGGGCATCGTATCTGCTAGTCGTGAGGTGGCGCTAGGCGAGCCCATGCGTTTCGCGGATGCAGGAGGCACAGGCGGCCCTAACTCTGCGCTACCCGAGTGCCCCCTCCTGCTTCGGTTGTGCCTCGCCGCTGCCGTGACGTCGATACCACTGCTACTGTCTTCAGACATACGGATGCTATTGCCACTGCTACTGCGTGACAGGGTGAGGCAGCTCCCCGCATGCGAAGGGCACCTCTGCTCTGAGCTCCCAGCGCTGCCGCCCCGAGAACGAGGGCGGAAAGTACTCACAAAGCCGCCGCCGCTGGCGTCCTGGCTGCCGCGGGATATGCCAACCATGGTCCTGAGCTTCCCCGCCGCGTTGCCTCGGCAGCTACCGGCAGCGTCCAGCATTCTGGTGACCACATCAATGTGCTCTTTCTTCTTCTCCTCCTGCACGCCGCAGGAGACCACGGCATCAGGAACTCGCCCCATTGTGCCACCCCACCACCCATACACCAGCACCACAAGCTACGCTTAGTCTATGGGATCACAAAGCACTTTCAGAAGCATCACCTCGATCCATGTGTGCTCTAATTTCTGACAAAAACTACTCAGCTCATTTAGTGACGCCTGCGGCTCTGTAGGCACCTCCCGCGCCTCAGTCTCGGCCTGTGTTTCAGGGAATGATTCACGCATAATCCATCCCCCACACACGTATGTTTGAGAATCATACATCAGAGATAACAAAAAATGCGTATTTTCACACATTGCATGCGCCACAAGAGATAGCTCCCCAACCTGTAGACATTGATGTAGATACTCCACATCCTCCAGAAGCCCCTCATGCTCCGCCCTGAATGCATCCCTGAGCTGCTCCGTGACTACTTCGACATCGAATGCATTGAGCTTTGGCTTCAAGCTCGCAATTACCTTGAAACAAAGGATCGCCGCCAACATTACATCATCAGTCCACCAGCTCAGGTGGGGAATGTGTGAACCACAGAGGCACACGGCAACAAACTCTCTCACTCGCTCACTCACTCACTAACACACACGCACACACACACACACACACACACACACACACACACACCTGCGATGAATCTGTGCTTCCGCCGGACCCTGCAGTTGAGGGTCTAGACCCGCAGCTGCTCATAGGCCTTGAGGGTGGGGTCCGAGCTCGGGAGCCACGCAGGGGCTGCAGGCACACGCATGTGCATGCGTACAGAGTTAGAACAAGTTTTGGCACTTTCGAACTTTGCAGCATTTCCTGAAACAACATTTGCAGGAATCGCATATCACATTGAAAGAATTCAGGTCAACGGGGAAGAGGGGGTAGGGAATGCGGAAGGTGGTGTCAGTTTCCTCACGTTTGATATATATTGCAGTAAGCGCTTCTCGCTGGGCGTTTGCGCGATAAGAGACTCCACCGCAGCCTCAGCGTTGTCTCCCGTGTCGTAGGTACCCACGATGCTGTGAATCTTGCGCAGCAGCAGGCGTGCCCCCTCCTCAACCTGTCTCACGCAGCCGCAGCAGCAGCAGCAGCCGTCATTCAGCTAACCAAGCGCAACTCAGTACCCTACCCAGCGCACTTCACATGCACCCCAACCCTCGTTTTGCTCCCATCCTGTGTCATTAGACTGTATACATGGGAATGGCTGTGAATGTAGAGAGAGAGAGAGAGAGAGAGAGAGAGAGAGAGAGAGAGAGAGAGAGAGAGAGAGAGAGAGAGAGAGAGAGAGAGAGAAGAGATCAGGTGAGGCGAAGAGAGGTGGGGCGAGGCGAGGGGAGGGGAGGGGAGGTGAGGTGAGGTGAGGTGAGGTGAGTTGAGGTGAGGAGGTGAAATGAGGTGAGGTGAGGTGAGGTGAGGTGAGACTAGGTGAGGTGAGGAGAGGTGAGGGGGTGAAATGAGGTGAGGTGAGGTGAGGTGAGGTGAGGAGAGGTGAAGGGGTGAAATGAGGTGAGGTGAGGTGAGGTGAGGTGAGGTGAGGTGAGGTGAGGTGAGGTGAGGCGAGGTGAGGTGAGGTGAGGTGAGGTGAGGAGATGTGAGGTAAGGTAAGGTAAGGTGAGACTAGGTGAGGTGAGGTGAGGTGAGACTAGGTGAGGTGAGTTGAGGTGAGGAGGTGAAATGAGGTGAGGCGAGGTGAGGTGAGGTGAGGTGAGGTGAGGTGAGGTGAGGTGAGGTGAGTTGAGGTGAGGTGAGGAGAGGTGAGGTGAGGTGAGGTGAGGTGAGGTGAGGTGAGGTGAGGTGAGGTGAGGTGAGGTGAGTTGAGGTGAGGTGAGATGAGGTGAGGTGAGGTGAGGTGAGGTGAGGTGAAGTACCAGCTCTCGCTGTGGCGTTGCCAGCAGCACCGTCTGCCTCCTGTTCACCAGCTGCGAGTTCTGCAGCCGCACTTCCCCCAGAATCTCCGCCAGTGCTGACGCCTCCTCAAACACCTGACGATTGTCCTCGATAAAGTTTGACCCAATAACGCGCCGCACCTGTGGGCGCACGTCACCCACGACCCTCAGTGCAAGTGCACTAAAGATGACTGCATAGCCGAGTGAGCTGCCTCTGAGGGTACTAGAAAGTGTCTTAGGGACTGAGTGACGCTGATAGCTGTTGGCCTCATGCGAGCAAAGTGGTGTTCGTGGGAAAAGTTGGACAGCCAGCAAGAACTTTAGGGCTTTGGGGTTTAGGGCTTCGGCACATGTCTCTCACCTCCTCTTGCTCCGCCGCTGGAACTGATTCGATGATGTTGTCCCATAGGAGAGACTTAACGGCGCGGAGCTCGTCCGCCGGACAAGTCGGCAGCTGACCGGCGCTGAGGCCGTCAGCCATGGTGGCGGTGCTGCAGCGGTCTGCTGTGTCGTGCGACTGTTTGTGTCTAGCGCGTTCAGAGTAGGGAGCAGGCAGACTGCGCTAACTTCGCCATGCCAAATACCATATAATTTGTACGGTACAGGTAGCGCTAGCGGCTTTCACGACGCGGCAGAAGGGAAGGGCCGTGTCTGAGCTCGCGCTGCCGTGGCTAGCGATATCAGAAGCTGTGACGGACTATCTCCAAACTTGTAATTTGGTTCTCTCGCGGTGACCCACTACAGTGAACCTGGAAAAACAATCTTACAAGAAAAAGCAGGAGACCACACTGAAACTAAACCTCTACTACAGAGGTGGTTTATAGCAGTGTCTTTTCTTGTAATAAATAGTTTTTTTTTTACAGTACGGGTACAGGGGATTCACAATATCATATTCGGATCCCAACATCCAATCTTTCCCGGATGGTGGCACAGTCCCATTATCCAACTACATGAAACAAATTCTTACAAGAAAAAGCAATGGAGGGCCGCCAAGCAAATAAAAGAAGAAACGAGGAAAAAACCTAAGCCCGAGGAACAGGAAGGCATGCCACAGCGTCAGCACTGCCCTCCTGCAATAAAGCGTCGCGGAGATAGGAACCCATAGTAAAGTCCCATCCAACCAAATAGTGAATATATGCTCACTTTAAACAGTTAATTGTTCACGTGTTGCATTCTCGGCGTTGCCTTGGAGATTCCTCATTGCAAACTGCTAAAGTTGTGGCTTTGTGCACAATGTAGTGCTTCCGTTTGCCGTGGTCTGGATTACGTGATCCTCTTGTCACTCTTGCCCTTTTGGTTCGTCTCTTCCGTTTTTCACTGTCCGTGTTCATGTTCTTCTTCTTGTAATCCAATCTTGTTTGATGTTCACTATGTGGGTACGTAACAACATTGGTACTTAACCCTTCTAAAAGTAACGCAGAGAAGGTTTTTTAAATATTGATATGAAAGCAAACACGGCACGACATTTGTTTAATTGTTTCGCTTACAAGAACGCAATTGTATTGTATATCGTCTCCACGCGCGCGTGGATGACCTGTCGTGGATTTCCGCAAGCCGTTTTCGTGAGCCATCATAGTCGCTCCTTTGTGTATAAAGAAGTAAGAGCCAACGCACGTCCATCGTTTGCATATGATGCATGTCGTTGATCGTGTACGGGACCAGGCAATGTTAATCCCAAAAGGAGAAGCGCCATTCACCGGCCATCGCGGCGAGTTATTCATCGGGGTTGACTAGGAGAAGCAACCAATTCACTTGCTTGTTGCACTAGCACTTACTAGCATCAACGAGCTTTGAAGCATCTTGGGTGTTTCGCCGTAGGACGTTGCAAAGCTATAGAGCGCGCGCTTGCGCGCACGCGGGGTGGGGAGAGCGAAGTTCCACTCCATGGACGCATGGGAGCAAGGCATTCTCACAGATAACATAAGAAGTTAAGGAATACACGGGTTGAAAAGCAAGAACGGGTTTTTGTTATGTATATGCACTAATAAGGTTTTCAGAATTGGA
>JAPMLY010002078.1:0-64638 GCA_026401115.1 Tetraselmis chui
GCATGGGGCGGGGGGAGGGGACGCATCGGGGACGGCCGGCCGCAATGAAGCGAAGCACCTAATGCCGGCGGTTAGAAGCACGTAATGTTGCGATAAGCACAAGAATGTTGGTATGGACTAAGTCCACCACTCCCAAAACTTCGTCCGCAATAAATGCACAGCGCGAGAAGGTAGCGATCGGCATCAACTACTCGACTATTCCCTAGGGCAAAACTGCACGCAATCTCGGTGGGGTCTTAAGGGGCGCACACTGCTTCAAGGGTCGGGAACGACGCAAAGCAGCGAATGCATCTCTCAATGGGGCAGAGGAGCGCACTAGCGGGATGGGGTGACGCCGGGTCGCAAGTAGTCGAAAAATGCAGGGGCATTGGGTGGCGAGGAGGGACGGTCACGCATCGGCTTTCCGTTGAGTCCGCTTTAATGGATCCCGCTCCGGAGGCGGGATTGGGGCAAAGGGTGAGGGGCGTCTAGAGAACCGTTCTATGCGCCGATGTGAGGGCAGGCTTCTTTTGTGGTGTCTCAGCTCCGGACCGAGTTTCAAAGTAATCGGCGTAGGGTCCATCCCAATGTGGGGTCAATGGATGGCCAATTGGCGTTGTTGTGGTAGACAACGTCGGTTTGGGTTAGCGACGGGCAACCGAGTTTCCGTAGGGGCGCCATGTTACGTGTCGCCGGGATCCGAGTTTCATCCGCGGACACGTCACGGGCCCGTCACGGCTACGATCTGACGTATTAGGATTTTCGTGTCAACCCCGATTTCGAAGCATACCCTGATTTGGGCGCCCCGGAATTCGGATTTTCCACACTTTGGCTCATGAATACTCCCGAAATCCGCGACACAACATGCAGTTTTTATGATCCCAGCATGTTGTCCGCAAACATGGGAGCACGTGGGTGTGATGGCATGTGCCGTTAAGATGCTTGACGTGGGTGGGATTGGGGCCGGAAACCCACATCTTGGGAGGCTTAAAAAGCCTAACTTTGCCGTACGGTGTCCGATTCGAGCAAACGAAAATGCAAATGGAAGCCCTTCCCCCAAGTATAAAGAAGTTTACAACTTAAGTTACGCCTGTCGGCCGGTTTTCGCGTCAAATCCGCCGTCCGATGTCACCCATGCGTGCCCTCGTACAACCAACTAAAGTTCTCAAGGTTTTAAAATTTGCCACATTCGCGCGGGGCTAGCAACCCTCAGACAGGTGGTACCCGCACACCCGCTCCGCCAATGTGCTAAACAATTAGCGCTCTATATTTCGCTTATTCACGGCGTTGCCCATTTCATGCCCCATGATGGCATGGTGCCGTGTCATTTGCCGCATGCCAAATAAAGGCCCGTGCTAGGGTACTTTGAAAGCTCCCCGTCATATGTAACGCCCGGCGATGCGCAAGCTTCAAAGGCCAGCGATCCGCGCGCTAGGGCGCTTAGACTCCAAGCCAAGCGCTCCTCAAACCCAAGAGGTCCGTAGCCCGTGCTCCTTGGTTGTGTTTTCGGATACGTGGCAAGAAAACCGAGTGCACACTACATGCCATTCTCGGTGTCGCCGCTCTGTAGTCGACCGGGCGCAACACACTCGGCGCATACTCGTGCAATTGTGCATACATGTTGAGAACCCAGTGTCGAGTAGTCTCCCGGCTTGTCGCGACACTACGGGTACCGAGCCACGCATAGAGGCGTGCATAACCTGCACATGCACGAATTTCGGCCTGCAAATATGGGCCGCAAATCCAACGTGTGTGCCCGCAATAATTGGGGCGTGCCGATAGACATGCTCACGTTAGTGAACAACGCGCCGTGGTGTGTTGTTCGAAAATAATTACTCTAACCCCCAATCGAGTTGCATGGCCATCGCGGCAGTGCGTGGCGGGTAATTAACTGCGTGCCGCTAGTAACGGACTTTATGGGAAGAGTGTACATACATTACAATAAACACACACACACACACACACACACACACACACACACACACACACACACACACACACACGCACACACACATATGTAAGATTTGATTCGGTGACTTAATCCGTCAACTCAAGGCCCAAGTGCGAGCGCGCGCAATCGTTTTTAAAGGCCGATGAGCAATTTCGCCCCGGGTGCTACTAGCCCATTGATATTAAGCTGCTCCGATCAATATTAAGCGCCATCCAAACGCTCGTAAAAAAGCTCTAGTCTGTGGCTTTCTGCATGTCACATATACTTCCTAGGGATTCATTCCACTTCTCACTGCAGATGCGCCTCCCCATTTTCCTTTCCTTACACAACAATTTCTGTGACATGATTATGCCCGTGACATATTTTCTATGTGACCGGGCCCAAGACGCCCATTTGCAACTTAGTAGTAGTTTTACTTACATGTTTATGTTTTACTGCGGTCTCAAAATTCCAAAGATTCTATTTTCGCATGTCGGGCTCCCCAAGGATCCCACAGTCCCCTTCTTGACCTCTCTCATGTGAGCTGCCGACAAGTATCATTACATAGCACGCGTCCGTCACTGTGCGTACCAGCTACCCCATTGTGTAGTGGCTGTCGAGATGGAAGCTCCGCAACAAATGTCAAACACCCGGTTGGATTTGTTAAGTTGCCGTTATTTTGATTTTTTTTTACAAATTCCAAGTCACACTCCACATGGCACACGTGCGTATGTCGATACCATTTTGCTCTCGATAATCTATATAGCCCAACAACGACTCGATATGATGTGACAGCAACTCCGCTAGTAATAGGCTCCTCTGTGTGCCGCGCGCGCCGAACCTCGAGACCCACTTCCGCCCCTGCGACCACCATCTACGCACCAAACACAGAACAGTGAGGGTTTAGTATAACTATTAGGCAGACGGAAGCGGTGAGCATTCGGTAACCGCTAATTTGCTTGACAAATGGAATGAAAGGGGGGTAACTACGTGATGCTGTTCCAGTCGCTCCGCCGTTGGCAGTCGGTCGCTGATGTAGTTGGTAAAACTCAAACATGGCCTGCGCCAACTGGCGCCCCATCGCGAGGAAGCCCTCTTCCGTGTTGGGCCACGGCCAGCCCCGATCATCTGCTCCATCAGGAGAGGGGTGGAGGGGGGGCAAGGTGGGAGACGGAGCACTTTGAACAGCCCGCTCGTTGCCGAGTATGCCAACCACCAATGTTCTAACCGCTGATCGACTTGTACAGAAAGTTTCAGAGACGGAAATTAACGTTGTCTCACGGAGATACGGAAAATCTGCACGAGGTGATGTAACAATACGTTGATTGCAATATGTTTTCGAGTGTAACCTAAAGTATCATCAACATAAAAACGAATCAGTGTGGGTGGGCTCGAGTGATGCAGCACAAGTCAGCGTAATTTACGCATTGATGTCACTAGCTGGGTTCAGCGTTGATACATATTGATTAGTTAGTAGAGGCTTCACCTAAAACTTATCATTGTAATGCTCTCGCTCGCAAGTTGTTGGGACGTTACGCCTGAGACTAAACCTAGCCGAATGGAAATGAAAGAGGTAATCTAATTTTGCGACAAGACAGACATGGATAGCAACTTATGGGGTGCACGTCATTGATAATCAAGATCGCCAAATATGGGCCGACCTCAGAAAATGTGCCAAGCTGGGCAAAAACAGAGGGCGCACGTGACTGCAAGCCTGCCTTTCCGGGGCCACCAAGACCCGCGGAACCGGTGAACCCGTTGTCAGGGCGGTCGTCCTTCTCCTTTCGCGGCGCGTTAGGGTCGGGGCAGTGGAAGAAAGAGGCCTGGAGTGTAGTCACCAAACACGCGGGGAGAGGGGAGGGGGCACAATAGTATGCACAAGTCTTCAACACGTGACGTCGGCATCGCGATTTTCAAAACCCCAATACTACGGTTTGACTTGACATGGAATAGGGTAAACGCTCAAAGGAGCTCCTGCATCGGCGGCACCCTACACTCATCAAGCCCCCTCAAAATTCAAGGCACTGCATATGAACTGGTATTGCTCGTGCAAAGATGGATTCACATCAGCCGGAAAAGAACATTATTAAAAACATAATAATGGCGAAAGCATTTCATTTTGGTCGCCCACGGCCACCACAAGCGAGGCCACGTCCCGTCGTGTGCCTACGAATATCAAGACCCGTGTCATCATGCGAAACAGCCGAAATCAAGTGCAGGTGGGCCATAAAGTTGTACCCAGTCTTCCCCTTCGAAGGCTAAAGACAGAGCTATCCGAGCAAGGAGTTGTTGTGTCGATACGATAGAGTACAAAATAAAATGAACCCAACGCGAAGTGAAGTGAGGTACATGAGTGTGCAACAAACGGAACGACGAATCATGTGCTATCGATTTTCTGTTGATAGGCCTGAACGGAACATAATGTAAAACACTATAGTCTATATCGACATTTATTCGGTGCAACTTGACACCGTTACTTGATGGGTTGGCCACAAGTTTGGCCGCCGAGTCGCCACGGGGGATTACACATGCTGCAGCAGCCACTGTCGACAGGCCGCGATGCACCAGGGGCCGAGTCGCCAGCGCAAGGCGCGTACTACATCCCCTAAGGAGCCCTCGTAATCGATTTGGCAAATCGCTTCTGTGGCAACTGTCACATTCTATGGCAAGTATAGGTAGCTAGCCACTGGAAATTCTCTTTTACCTCGTTAAAAAAAGATTGGGGTGGAGGCAACGCACCTCCAGGGTGTAGCACAGTGTGTTCGGAGCGCGGTTGTAGGCCACACGGCGCGCGCAGCCGGCCTTGGAGGCGTCCGCGTCCCATCGGCAGGCGGCCAAGCTGAAGCCCGACATGTGGGCATCGAGGAGCTTAGGCAGCCGGACGGAGCGCTCCAGCAGGGCGGAGGTGCTGCGCTCCTCAGGAATGGGGTTGCAGAAGAGGAAGCCGCTCTTGGAGGTGGAGTGCGCGTGGATGTCGATGTACACGTCGGCGTTGAAGCACGGGTGCTGGTCGTACCTGCGCAAGCGCGCCGGGCATGAAAATATTGTCGACGACACGTCGTTGGTGCACTCCAACACGCTCTCTTTGCTACCCTTGATGTCAGCCTCTTTACATGCCGTTCATGGCCCTTTCACATCCTTTCATGTAAACAATTCTTCATATAAATGACATTTATATCGTCGCGATGCGCAATATGTACAGAACATAACATACGCTTACTTACAATACTATGTAGCCTTGCGCAGTCAAGTGTTTCTGATAAGCGAGTGCGAAGAGATCCACACCCGACCGACAGGAAAAAAAGATTGACAACAACGCAGGGCCACGAAAAATGACACGGCAACCGGAAAGGCTTCACTACATGGCATGGTGGCCCCAGCAGAGCAACGCGGCATTAGAAGTGCGATGAGTAGAACCACACGCTGGTGGAACCAAACAAGTGCAAAAACAATTATAGTGCCTTATCACGGACGCATCGCAGCGACGCGTAGTACTTACAAGTATATAAACCCCTTATGAAGCAATGTTGCGCAACATTATGAAACGAGAATTTTCATCTGTCCCTACTAATGCTATAAAACAAAAAATGTGGATGACGCCTCATACACAAATATTTTACATTTTCCAAACCACGAGGTCGCATGTGCTCAGAATGCAACTGAGGTGATGGTACGGAACAGAAAGTCAGAGACAGTCACACGGACTGACGGGCGGATGGAGGGATAGCGAGGCGGACTTCAGAAAATCGACAAAATACGAACCCATCGCCTACCTGCACGTCATCACACATCGACGCACAGGGTGGCTGTGGAAGGGAAATCCTCAGGGATGAGCGACGCCCTGTCGATTCTATCTGCAATTCGTCTAGAGTTCTAGGGTCTAAGGTGCATCCTTACTTGCGCACCCTGAATCCCAAGCCACAATCAATGAGTACACATTACTTGTCTTCGTCACTATCAATCGTTGTCACATAAAATTCAAAACCTTTAGCATATCACTCGTGAATGCAACTTCCTTATTTGGGCGAGCTCAAACAAGAACTAACCGTGCGCGAGGAAAAGTAACAGCCAAGCTGAGGTTGAGATGACTACGGGCGCGGCCTTACAAACAAGATTGACAAGGGCAAGAGGGCCGACTCATACTTTGAAAGCAGTCGTAGAGTGTGGAACAACGAGGGCTCCAGCTCGCGCGAGGGGTGCGCCCACATACGGTTGAGGTCCACACCGCCAAAGTCCGCGCGGTAGTTGCCCATAAAGCACCCGTCCGGGTTGAGCATAGGCACCTGAGAGTTGACAGCATGGCACATGGTACACAGAGCCGACGTGGGGAAGGTCTTGCACCACAGAGGACAGAGTTCCAACAAACTTCGCTGGCTGCCAATCGCATGATGTGTTGTGAACTCGGCGTAATTCGTATCGGCAATGCAACACACCGGAAATACGAACAATATGGTACCATAGATCGACCTTCCTTACGGCCGTGCACTCAGTCACTCTATCACTTTGCCACCCTTTCACCACTTCCCTTTTGAATTCCTCCCATTCGCGCTGAGTTTTCTTCAAATCCAATTTTAGCAAAAGACGAACTTACGCGTGCACTGGTGGGCCAAGGAAAGAGACGAGGCACGCGGGGGGTGGGGGCACGCACCACGACCCATGTGACTTCCCGTCGTAGAGCCTGCGCTTCGGCGGTATTGGAGAGCAGAAAATCGAGGAGGCCCTGACAGAGGAACGACGCGGGCGTCTCGCCAGGATGGACCCGTGCGGTGATCAAAACCATCGGCCGACGCGCGTTGCCTGTCACTGTCGCAGGATTTCAAGCGCACATCTTAGACGGTCCATCGCAGAGGTTTGAGAATGCGAATATGGAGCGGCGACGGAAGTGGAGAAAATATTGAGCGGATGAGCGGGAAAGTGAGCGGCGTCAACTTTGCACGATACAAAGCGAACACGTACGGCTGAACAGTGGCAAAGGAGGGCTGGCCATGGAGGGAAATATTCATATTAAGTAGCCCGTTTACAGACAGGGACTTCAATAGACTTTAACCCAAGAAACCCGCACTTGATGGTTCATCCTCAGAACGACCTATTATCAATGTTCGTCAGTAAACCTTGCTCAGATATACATCAGGGACAGAGGCTCGTCCACCCGGTGTATCTGCCACAGGTAACGGCAGCGAATGAAAAGAAAAAAAACGGCGCCTACCAATTCACATGCGATACGTCAGAGTAACACCCAATGGAGCTGACTCGTATATTCCACGGGCATTTTGTGGCAACCGGCCACAGCAAACGAAACTAAGCAGTTCTTCCAGCAGTCGCACGTGCTAATGACCGCATTCGAAGCGTTGGTACAGGTACATTCCTTCAGCTCTGCTCACCCCCCCGGAGCCTGGTCATGGTCCCTTGCAACCCTGACTCGCTAGGAGAATTAGGGCGAGCGAGTCAGGAACACTGCCGACAGGTACATGCGGTCGGGGCTGCGGAACGAACCTGAGGCCAGCCGCGCTGCCGAGTCTCTCTGCCACCCGTACGTCCCCTCGCCCGGCTCCTCCGCCGCCATAAGACACGCGTCTGCGCGGACATCGGAATACAACATCAGACACGAAGGCATATATATCATGTGTATGTTTCCACAAACGGGCCAACATTTTGCGACTAGGCGATCCATAGAAAAAAATCCGCAAAACGGGCAGCAGAGAGGCCGGATAGCTAAGCCACGCGGCTCGCAAGACGCGCTTCCGAAAAACTCGAGACTTCATTTGAAAATAATGTATTGACGCTCTTCGCTTCCAGAAAATGATAAAAGGAGTGAAGATTTTCATTAATTGCGTCGACGAATGTGGGTCAAGTAAATTCCGACGTGACGCACCCGGTGGGTCGCAGATGGTGAGCACGTCGACGCGGCGCAGTTGCGGCGTTCGGCACAGCAGCTCGCGGCGACAGCAGTCGAGAGCGAGACGGTCGTAGGAGGCGAGCTGGCGCTGCAGTCGGGTGTACGTGTACGGGTAGGTGTACGCAAACTCGTACTCGTCGTCGGCCTCGTCGAAGACGAACACAAAAGAGAGGACGTAAGCGTTCCTGTGTTTCGAGGACCGATAGTAGAAGACGCTTTTTGGTGGCAGTCGCTGCCAGGACGGTCGACTGGTGCTCCGCACAATCGGCGTCATACCGTGACGGTACAGACTCTTCGTCTTGCTAAAGTTCACCTGTCGGCCGCAGAGACGTGGGGCACAGCGAAATTAACTCACGACACACGTGGTTGGCAGTCGCAACGCACTTGGTTTGTACGGATGCGAGTAGTGACTTACAACCACAAAATGCAAATGTTGCTTTATACAAAGGCCGTAGGCATAGGCGCACGTCCAAAAACATGTCGAATGCCATACCCGGGTCTAACATACAGTTATACTGTTTCAGTTTCAGCGCGAAGATGTAATGATGGAAACGACCAAGTGGACAGATAGATGGATGGCTGGAAATGAGCGAGGGAGTGAATATATCGATAGACGGGTGTATGACGATATGGATGAAACTGAATGACTGAACGGGCGAGCGAACAAACGAAAGAATGAATGGGCTGAAAAATAAATTAGTTTCTGAGTGGATAAATGAGTGGAAGCCGAAAAAGACGGCTGAGCGATTGAATTATTCAATCAATTCACGGAGGAATGAAAGACGGAATGGGTGGACGATCTGATTGGCTGAGAAACGCAAATGGGTGCATGCATGGATGGATCGACGGGGGAATGAACGACAGCATGCGCATATAAATGGATGGGTGAGTGAAAATCCAAATGAACGTGTGAGTGAACGAAAGAAAGAATGGATGCAAATAATTAACATTGGATACTTGCAAGTGTATAATCCTGGAGCGCTAATTATATCTTGTATGCAGCAATCATTGGTCAGGGCGTTGGCAAAATAATACAATATGTAGAGTGCTCATCAAGGTTTTTTGTTTCAATGGTCCATTATTCGCATACATTAACGAATTCAAAGTGCATCTAGAAGAGCGCATTCCAGCAGCGTCGTGTGCATGCGCAGCATTGGCCTCACCACACTGATGATGGCCCGCTGCCCAGGGGTGACGTTGGTGACGGTAAACCAGAACCAGAGGCGGTAGCGCGGCGCCATGCTGTCGTGGCGCAGGGTCACCTCGTACTCGGCCAAATCCGCTGAGGCCTTCACACTGCTCAGGTATGCATTCGACGTAGGCTTTCAATTTAAAAAAATTAAACTAAAAAGCATTTATAATGAAATGAGTCAAGGATTGCAACTGCCCTATCAGACTGAATTTCCGTAAATACCTCCACAATGAGAAGGGATTGGGTTTATATGAAGAAATAAACGCCAAAGATTGGAGTAAAACGAGAGGAAATGACCAGCCACAGAGCTTAGACACGAGCTCAGCACATAACTTAAACTCAATTGAATCACGCAGTCTATCATCAAGCCGTTACCTGATCATAATCTAGTTTCATTCGCACCCAAATGACAAAACAAATGCGTTGCAGTACTTGGACAGCCGGGCTTTGGATATACCTTATAAATGTTCTATCATCTGACAGATTCAGAGGGAAAATTACTATTTGAGTTACAAACACCATGCAGCGTAATCCGACCCGAATGGACACAATCCGGTGCCTATTAGGCCTGCGAACGGAGGTAGAGGTCGTGGAAAATGCAGGATATCGGACACACCAACAGTACAGGACACGCACAGAGCCAGCTAATGGTGATAATTGTCAGCTGTCATCTGATGATTAGTCTAGGCACAGGCCGCTGGGAGGGGGGGAGGGGCTTGGCTAACCTTGCCATGTTGCCACCCTCGTAGTCCGCATGGAACATGAGGTGGCCACGGGGAAGAATCTCCTGTGACTCCGCTGCCGAAGTGGTTCCGCTATCATCATTCTGACCTCCGCCTTCAGCCGTGCCCCCGGTCCCGCCCCCACCCAACTCCTCCGGCAGCATGCCGGTCGGATCATCGTTCCCGTCGTCGTCGCCGTCATCGTCAGAGTCGCCTGAGGTCGGAACAGGTACAGTTGGTAGCAGTTGTGAAGGGCTCAGACCCGATCGCATTCACAGCTCACAATCAATCACACGCACAATACTGCTGGCTTCCCCTTCCTCCGAGAATCCCCTCCTCTGTTCGAGCCATCTATCTTCTTCGCCATGATTAGTGTGACGGCCGTGAAACACGAATAAGCTGGCACACTCACACACCAGGACGACGATTTTACTGCTGGACAGGCGACCTAGTATGAGCCGCTAGTGTATCCATGCCTCCACGCTGCCTTTTTCTCAGCTTTGTGTGACCTTTGCGTTATCAGCCGTTCGAATCACAACCCCAACGGCCACTTGACAGCAATACAATGACTATCACCGCGCAAACCAAGCAACTCATCACATATGCTAAGTGTAGGATGGTAGTTTTCTGTGACCATGCATTGCACATCAGCGCTTGGATGATGGCACTACGCATCTACTCAGAAGTGAATGGCCCTGACATACACTTCTGTAGAGCTCCCTCCAAATCACATACTTTAATGCGGTAAGAGAAGATCCTGTGCGTGCGCGCGCTTGTGTGTGTGCGCGTGGAGAATGGGTGGGGGGGTGGGCAATAACCTCCTCCATCGTCGTCCATGCCATCACCTGCGTCGGCTTCGTCGTCTCGTTGCTGGCCACCAAACCCGACTTCATCCGCGGGCACGCCGCCCCCCAGCGACACCAGCGTTGCCGCCTCCACAAGCTCCGACGCCGACGTGGTGCTGGTCATTGTTTGATTGAACAACACTTCGTCATCCGCGCTGCTGTTCAGCGGACCACCTCGATTGCTGGCTGGCTGTGAGGCGGCAGTAGCTGCGTCGGAGGGGCGGGCGGCGGGTTTAATGCTTGCCGAGCTACTGCTTGGCCTCGACCCACCTGCGTGGGGCCCCGAGCGTGGCATGGCACCTCCCAGGCCCACACTGCCGCGCATCCCCTGGGCCATGGCCACGCAGCCGGCGAATGACGTCGATTCAGATATTTTACAGGAAACGCAACGTCTATATTACTGAAAGCTTAAATAAACTCGAAACGGTAAAATTGAGAAAGCCATGCACAAAGGCATACAACAAGTGGAAATGTCCCCAAATGACAGAATGGCTTAGAATTCATAATACAAGTTTCAGGGCAGAGATGGTAGGAACGATACGTTTCTTTCTTCTTTCTTGAGGGGGAGGGGCACGCTTTGCTTACCTGTGAGTATGCGGCAGCTGGGCCAGCGATGGCGGCGGACTGCGTTGGGATTGTGACCTCCGTCAGAGGCACATACGGCTGGTGTATCGGTGAGGCGGAGGCGAGCTGACCGTTGGACCGGGTGATGTTACCGGGAGGCTCGACGTCATGCCGGCTGTACAGCTGCGCGGCCCCTCTACTCGAGTTGTTGTAAGTCTGTAAACCAACGGAGGGTGAGTGCAGGAGGGTTGGTCAAAATACATTACCCGTCTAGGCGATGTATGTGTCTCATAGGCTGCCTGGGTGTTGCTTGGCCATTGTATATCAGTGACAATCACTCAGCGTAATGAGAATGAGAATGAGAGGAGATAGGGAAATATGAGAGCCGCTTGAAGGAGAAGGGCGGAGGGGCTAAACTAAATGATAAACGCAGCGAGGAGATAGATAGGGAGAGTTGTTCACTGAGGACGTAATTCAGCTGAGAAAGGAGAATGGAGAAACGGGGTGGGGGAAGGAAAGGAAAGGGTTTGAAGTGTGAGCGGTGAAAAACAAACGAGGAGTGTTGTGTGTGACTATGGTGAGAGAGAGGAGGACAACTAAGTGAGAAACATGTATAGGAAGCACAGATGGATAAGGGAGCGCCTCATGGGATGCACATAGTAGCAAGGAGCGGTAGAGGATGGATTGATGCTATGGTGAATGCAGTCCAAAGGAAATGAAGGCAGATTGAGAGGATTTGGCTCGAGGTGAAAATTTATGTAGGGGTAAGGGTGAGGATATAAGTGGCCTGACACTGGTTGGAGGCAACTGGGGAGATTAGGTTGCGGTAAGGTAGGGGGAGAAGAAGGTGGAGATCTGAAGTTTGAAGAGGTTATGGGATAGGTTAAAGAGGATATGAAGTGGAGGGGTCGGGGGTGACGGGCGGGGTAGAATCGAAAGTCACACGTTTGTGAGATGTACAGGGCGGATGAATGAAAGGATACGAAAAAGGCATGAAGGGAGAAGGGGAGGAAAGGAGCAGGGGAGGGTGGTAAAGAGGCCGGGGCGAAAGCCATCATGGAGAAGAGCACTTGAGAATAAGATGCGGATAGGGATCGGGTTTGCGGGTTGGATTAAAGAAAGAGTAGGTGTGGTGTAATGGGTGTGATCTGGTAAGGACCGAAATGGATGTCGGTGACAGCCTTGAAGAGGGAAGGGAGGTTCTCGAGGTTGATCGGTGGGGGAGGGGGGGGCATGATTAGAAAATTGCAGGTTGCACCTTAGTACCGGTGGACTCGCTGCGGCGAGTGGGGGAATTGGTTGTGGGGATGGTGATGGGCGGGTGATCAACTGCAGCGTAGCTCGCCTTCGAGCCCGCACTGCCTGCCACCGCCTCCTCCGCCTGTCAACCAACAACCTCCATCACTTGTGCCTATTCCTCAGCACCCGAGCGGCAACCCCTTCCCCTTTCCCTGTGAAGGCTCACATCCCTGTCACCACACCCATGATGCCCCTGTCACCCTCTCGCTTGCCCCTACCTCGTGCTGCTCAACCGCTTCGCACGTGGGCTCCGTCAAGCCGTGCCTACGCGGCCTTGGGCTGAGCCCCAGATCCACCTGGACACACCCATGTCATCACATCAGGCTGCATGCAAGCCGCCTCTTCCTGTCCTCACCCTCCCTTACAAAACTCATGTCAACAGCTCCCCCGACCCCCTTTCCTTCTCCTCTCTCTCACGCTGTCTCTCACTCTCTCAATCACACACACAAACACACACACACGCGCGCGCGCGCGCACAAACACACACACACACACGCGCGTGCGCGCACACACACACACACACACACACACTGCTAGTGTCTTTGTCCGTAGATCCAGCGAGGCTGTCAGAACAGGCTTGAACGCGTCAGCTGGCACATCCGCACGTACCCCGCCAGAGGTGGGCTCCGCCAGGGTCGAGCGGCCGCTGTAGTCCGCCACCGCGGGGAGAGTCGGTCGGTACACCCGCTCCATCGCTCCTACCGCCACCTGTGTGCTTCAGCATGGGGCATCACAGCGGGGAAGGTGTTATCAGTATCAGCTGCAACCAGACGTGTAGTGCTGAGGCGAGTCGGCAGCCTTTTGCTTTTCCTGAGTGTCGACACGCGACAGTCGACCGCGGTTTTGGGTACGGGAAACCGAGCTGACAGCAACCTCCCCGTCTCGCCCACAGACTGCACGCGGCATACACTAGAAAGCGGATGGTTGGCGGATCTCCCTTTGCGACGCACGTGCGCGAAAAATGTGGAGGCACCCGTGCCGCAGATTCGTTGTCAGGCAAAGAAATGGAGAGGGGGGCGGTGAAGTGAGAAGAGGGTGCAGGAATTATCGGTGGCTGTCGGAGAGGAGCAGGGGAGCGGCTGGGGACAGCGAACCAAAAACAGTGCTCCGGATGGGATGCCAATTTTTGGGCACGCCTGCTTGTGAAGCTTCGTTTTCCCGTTGCTTTTTAGGGCGGCTGGGGGGGCAGCAAGGCGTTTGAGCGGACACGGCTTGAGCGGCTAGTCATCAAGGCCCGGCGGGTCGCGGGCACCGGGCAAAGACAGGGGAACGGTCAAATTATAGACGGATGCGCGCTGGCAGATGATCTGCAGACAATAAAAGGAATCTTCAAAAGCCGATATTGAATAAATAAAAATATCTCCGCGACGCTTTTCAGGAGGGCAGTGCTGGTGCTGTGGCATGCCTTCCTGCTCCTCGGGCTTCGCTAGGTTTTTTCCTCCTTTCTTCTTTTTTCTTTTGCTTGGTGGCCTCCACTGTTTTTTCTTGTAAGAAAGTTTTATTTTCAAATAAATAAAAATATTGTACCTGTTTAGGAACGTACGCGGCTCGGCCGGCACATGGCTCGTCGCGGGACGAAAATATCACGACCTTTTCCTTGTAATAAATATTTAAAATATCACGAGCCGTGTCCCGCGCGCTTTTCGGTATTCCAAAAAGACCGGTACACGGCTCGGACCGCAGTACATACGGGCTTTATATCGGGCTTCTACGGCCTTTTCACCGCAGCTATCGCGCCCGCACACACCCTCTCACACCTACCCGCACCCGCGCCCGTTCCACGATGCTGAATCCGACGCGCACCACGCTTGTAGGGGCCGTGGCCTTGCTTTTCGGCTTGGCGGGACTCGTGAATGCCGTTCCGCCCGCGCCGGATGTGGTGATGGGTACGGACCCCTCCGCCGGGAGCTCTGCGCTTGTAGATGCGCTCGCGGCCGTTACCGCAGCGTTCTAGTACCTGACAAGGCGTCGTTCGCAGCAGTGTGCGGAAGTGGCTAATGGGCGAGCGTTGCCTCATGGCGGCCGTGGAGGACGTGGCCCCGGAAAAATGAAGGGCAAACCGATGAGGGCGTGGTTGAAAGGCATCAAGGCATGGCGGTTGCGTACAATAGAGTCGCCGTGCATGTACGAGACCGAGTACATCAACACAACTGACATGTGGGCGGGCGACGTCGACATCACCATGTACAAGGACTCGCGGCGGACTTTCCGAGTCCCTTTCGAGTTGTATCATGACATAGTGGAAGCCGCCTACGACTCGGGCAGATTCCGCGACGACAAGCCGGGCCGAAAGAATTAAAAAAGGGGTGCGCAGCATACACCTCTCACGCTAAAGATCTTGGCGACGCTAAGGGTTATGGCGTTGGGTTGTCTTGTGGATGGCATGAGGCTGGAGAGTGGAATTTTCCAACCTGTGCTTGCAAAGTGTTTTTACAAGTTAACTGGGTGAATGGTAAGAGAATATTTCGCTGACATTGTGCACATGCCCAGCGACACAGCGGAGCTGAAAAGTGTGGAGACTTTGCACTCCTTGGTTGCGCTGCGTGGCTGCGTGGGTAGTATGGACGGAGTGCACTTCGCATGGGACAATTGCCTTGCCCCGAGTGCGCCGGCCTACAAAGGGAAGGAGAACTATCCGACAGTGGTCTACAACGTCACACGCGATCATGCACGTCGTGCTATGTCTGTGCACGGCTCTTTTCCGGGTGCTAGAAACGACAAAAATATTGCTCGGACATAGCATGCCGTCCGGGCGGTGAGATATGACAGCATGTATTTGAGGTTTAGTTGTCCAAGGTACGACCATATACACTCTTCCCATAAGTCCGTTACTAGTGGCACGCAGTTAATTACCCGCCACAGACAGCCGCGATGGCCATGCAATTCGATTGGGCGGTAGAGTAATGATTCTCGAGCAACATACCGCGGCGCGTTGTTCACTAACGTGTGCACGTGTATCGGCACGCCCCAATTGTTGTGGGCACACACTTTGGATTTGCGGCCCATATTTTGCAGCATGAAATGAAATGAAATGAAATTGTTTACAATAATACCATTAAGAACCGGATGTTGTCTCTGGGCCCCCCCTGTACTATTATTGAACCATGCAAACACATTTAGTGTGGAAGATAACTTACGCAAACGAAGTTACAGTCACAGTCCCGCAAACGGAACAGTTACGGCGACAACCAGCCTACATGCGTGGTGTCGGGACAACAGAAGTGAGAGAGCTGTAGCCTAGCGACAGCTCTGTACCGAGTCAAACAGTTTATCGGTATGTCCGATCTAGACATGTACTAATCATATCTAGAGAAGCTTACAGTAGCTATCTGCAACTAATACGTATACGGTATTACTTACAACACCCCCCTTGAAGGTAGCTACGGGATGAAGCGTTGCATTGGGTCTTGTCCTCCAAGGATCGCACTTCGGTGTCTTGCTAGTGCAGGTCCTGGGAGAGGTTTAGTGAGCATGTCGGCCACCATCTGGTCAGTGGGGAGGTACCTCAACTTGATGGTTCCCTGCTCCACGTGGTCTTTGAGGAAGTGCCACTTCAGACCGATGTGCTTAGTCTTCTCGTTGATCAAGGCATTCTGGGAGTATGCAATGGCGCTTTGGTTGTCCTCCCATATGGTGGTGGTTTCGGTGATGGGGGAGTTGAAGATTTCCCCCAGGAGTTGTCGGAGGTGGAGTCCCTCCTTGGTGGAGTCAGCCGCAGAGTAGTACTCGGCTTCACACGTGGATTGAGCCACACAAGTCTGTTGTTTGGACTTGTAACTGACTAGCCCGCGTCCGAGGGTGAAGAGATAGCCGGAGCGAGACTTGCGGGTGCTGCTGTTGTTGGCCCAATCAGCGTCGGCAAAGCCTGTGAGTTGGAGGCTGTGGTCCAGGCCCCCCCCCAACGCCAGGCGCATGTCGATGGTGCCATGGAGGTAGCGGAGGACCTTTTTCAAAGCCTACAAGTGTGCCTCGGTGGGTGAGGCTTGGGCAGAGCCGAGGATGCTCAACGCCGTGGAGACATCGGGGCGTGTACAAACGGCTGCGTACTGGAGGCTGCCCATGAGGCTGGGGTAGACGTCCTTGGCCACCCCGGTGAGAGAGGGCGAATTCATGTGTGCGAGGTCGGCGAGAAAGCCCGGGTCCGTCGGAAGTGACGACGGCTTAGAGTCGGACATGTTGTACTTGGCGAGTATGTCGCGCAGGTACTTGGACTGGTCCAGCGAGATTGTGCGCGTGGAGCGATCGCGGGTAATGTGCATGCCGAGGAGTTGGGAGAGGTCGCCTAGGTCCTTGATCTTGAACCGTGCTCCGAGTTGGGTTTTGAACGATGCGAGCCAAGTGGCATCATTGCAAGCCGCGAGGATGTCATCGACGTACATGGCGATCATGGCGACGACGTGGCCGGTGCGGTAGATGTATATGCACGGGTCGGAGACGCATTGTTGCCATCCATGGTCGACGAGCCATGCACGAAGTAGCATGTTGAACTCGCGGGGGGACTGCTTAAGGCCGTAGAGGCAGCGCTTGAGGTGACAAACCTTGGACGTGCCATCGGTGAAGCCGAGGGGCTGGCGGATGTACACATCCTCCCGGATGGGAGCGTAGAGAAACGCTGTGTCGATGTCAAGCTGGCAGAGTTCAAGGTCGCGGGCGGCTGCGATGGTTAGGAAGAGACGCAGGCTGGCCATGCGGATGGCCGGGGAGAAGGTCTCCGTGTAGTCAAGTCCAGCGCGTTGACTGCACCCCTTGGCGACGAACCGCGCTTTGAAGCGGGAGACGTCGCCGGCTGTATCCGACTTGACTTTGAAGATCCACATGTTGTTAACGACCATGCGGCCTGGGGGGAGGTCCACAAGGTCCCACGTGCCGTTGCTGATGAGGGAGGAATACTCTTGTTGCATAGTTGCTTGCCACTGGGGGCTTGGGCGCTGTCCAGCGCAGCCCGGTAGGATTTTGGTTCCACACACTCTCGGGCGGAGAGGAGGGCGACGGCAGTAGGGGACGTGCCGGCAGGTGTGTGTGGGGGACCCGTGACAAGGTCGGGGACGTGAGGGTGCTCAAATATGTCCTCGTGAGCTTTGCCTTGTTCATGATCACAACACGCCGTCACGAAGGTCGGGGGGTAGTCGGACAGGTGGGCAACCATATTGCCGTATCGAATGGGGTGTGAGCAGAGCCGAGCATGGCGAGGGGCTGCCGGGGGGGTATGGGTGTGGGTAATGTGAGGTCAATGGGGTGGGATAGGGGTGGGTCTGCGGGTACGTCTTCCGAAGAGTCGGTGATGACCGAGTCGACGAAGGGTTGTGTGTCGAAGCCCGGGGTGTCTTCCTGAAAGACAACATGAACGGAAGTGGTGATGCGACGCGTTGCCGGATTGTAGACACGATACCCGGGTGCGTTAGGGGGATAGCCCACCATGACGCCGCGAAACGCTTTTTCACTGAGTTTCCGACGTTGTTGGTCGGGGACCTTGCCGAAAACGGCGCAGCCGAAGACGCGGAACTTGGAGGCGTCGGGCACCGACGACGTAAGGAGTGTGAGGGGGACGCCCCCATTAGGTCCGACCGAGCGACTGTACTTGCGGTTGCGAAGGTACACAACAGTGGTGACAGCGCACGACCACATGGAGTTGGGAACGGCCATGTTGTGGAGCATCGCCGATGCATTGTCCCGGATAGTGCGCCAAGAACGTTCGGTTTTGCCGAGCATGTGGTGGGCGTATGGGGCAGAGAACTGTACCCCGACGCCGAAGTGTGCGCACATCCGGCGAGTGACAGCAGCTTCAAACACAGAGTCGGAGTCAAACTTGAGGACCGGTGCGAACGCGCCCGTCTGGGAGTGATGGCGGGCATGCAAGTGTTTGATATCCAAGAGGATGGTTTCCAATTCCGAACATGCGTCGTCTTTAGACTTAAGGAACCGCACCCACATGTAGTTGGTGTGGTGGTCGATGACGAGCAAGCAGTAGCGGAGGCCATGTGGGGAGGGGACATTGACCGGGCCCCAGAGATCAGCGGACAGGTTAAGGAGGGGGTGAGATGGCTTCGCGGAAGCGGCTTTGTTGCGTGGTGCAGCTGTGGCTTTGTGAAGTAAGCAAGAGTCGCAAGAAACTTTGTTTACATTGCTAGCTAACACAAGGCTAGTCGGGACACCGTGAGTATGATGGGCATGAAGGCTTTGCATGTTTAGGTGGCCAAACCGACGGTGCCATAGGACGGGATCACACTGAGCAGTAAGGGCAACCTGAGGTGAGGGGTCAAGTGCCGCCGGTGCGGATGGGCTTGAAGGGAGGTCCGGCTGGTGGGGAAGGAGGTAGAGACCGTTTCCGGACGGTTCTAGCACACCCATGCCTATGGGTACCAAAAGTAGACCAGTGTCATAGTTGGAGGGGGAGACGAATTCACATCCGCTGTGAGTTTGCATCCAGCTGACACTAAGAAGTCTGCCGATACGCTGAGCGGAGCGAGATGATAGGTCAGGGGTGTAGAGTGCATACACAATGCCGTGAATGAGCTAGCCAGAGGCAAGTCTGACAGACATCCGCACTGAGCCACTGCCCTTAACGTCAATGCCGACGCCGCCCACGCGAGAGGGAGCGGAGGGGGGCGTGAACTTCACGAAGTCATCTCGGAACGCGGTGAGGTTAATCGAGCAGGCGGAATCAACGACCCAAAACTGTGACAGGTTACGACCCGGGGCGAGGGAATAGGAGAATGCCACAGAGTTGAAGGGGACACTCACCTCGTCGTCATCGTAGTCATCAGCGCAGTCCTCGAGGGTGGGTAGGCAGTCGGTGTCATCGGCGGGGGCGTCGTCGGCATGGACGTCGCTCAGCAGCGCAGCGTGAGCAGAGGTGGTGCCACCGGCGGCACCGTACTTCTAGACGGTCATCTTACCCTTGGCGAGATTCCACTTAAGGATAGCGTCATCCGTGGCAGTGCAGGCGGACATGAGATGGTTGAGGCTGCCACAGACGCCACACTTGTTGGGTCGATGGCCGCGAGGATTACGGTGTGGTTGGCCTCGACCGCTGTGCGAGCCGCGGCCCGCAGCGACAAACGCGGAGATGGGAGGGGGTGATGTGGCCGGAGCGGGTGTGTCCGGGGCAGGGTCGTCGTCCATGTTGTGCGCGAGGTGGAGAATGCTGGCCATCACTTCATCAGCCGACAAGAGGTAGTCTGTGTCAAAGGCGTTGATGACGCATTGCTTCGCCCGACCGTGTGGGCCGCTGTTGGAAATACCGCGCAGCATGAGGAGACCGAGGTTGTGGGGGTGGATGGCAGCGGAGCCATCAACCATTTGGCATGTGTCGTTGTAGTCGTCAAAGGTCTGGCGCATGTAGTAAACATAGTCATTGAGTGACTGACCAAGGCGCTGTCTGACCATCAGGTTGTCCAGGAGGGACAAGGAGCGAGCAAAAGACCGACAGTCGAGGCGTTCACACAGGATGTCCCACGCGGCAGCGGCGCAGTCAGGTCGGGCTGGAGAAACGCATTTCATCGCCTGGTCAGCGCGCTGATTCGCGATGGCTGCATGGAGAAGCAGCGTGTAGGCGTAGTGCTGTGCTATTTCGTCTAGCCAAACGCCGGAGTCGCGGATGGCCAGCTGTGGAATGAGATATGCGGCCTTGATGGAGAGGAAATTAAGGAAGGTCCTCGTCCATTGCTTTAAGTCCGTTGTCGGGCCCATGACGGGGACCGACATCTTCATGGACCGGTTGAGGGCGTCCTTGTCGAAGCCGGGGGTTTCGTGGGCCGCCCGGCCGATGACTACCGGGTCAATGGTGGGGCGACGACTGCCACGGGTGGTGGGGTCGCCACGCTGGGCTGGGGGAGAATGCCGGCCATGGAAGGAAGGAGGTGGACCACCGGGAAAGGGAGAGCGGCCGGCCATGGTACGCGGCGGGCCGTACGGGTGCGGGTGGTCACGGCATGGGGGGACGAGGTGAGAGGGCGCCTCCGGGATGTGAGGTCCGGGGTGGTGAAGGGCATATCCAACGGGGGGGAAGGGGGGGGGTGGTGGGAGGTGATCAACCTGGAGGTCGTGACGCGGGGGGTCGTGGTGCGCATCGGCACGCGAGAGCGCGCGGGGCGCATCGGGACGGCGATGTGCGACTGTGGGGTCGCCAACAGGAGCTGCAGGGGTAGCAGCAGCGAAGGCCGTTTCTGCGTCCGGTGGGGCGTATCCAGGCTGGGGATGCACAAGCAGGGGGAGGGTGTGCACGTCGTGGCTGTCCCGGACGGGTTCGAGCTGAGCATCGTGGCGGCGCTGAGCGACAGGGGGGTGCGGATTAGCACCCGCAGCAGCAACAGCAGCAGCCTCGGCCGACTGCGAGTCGAGGCGAGCGTTAATGCGCGCCATTTGCGCAAGGAGCAGCGCGAGAGTATCCGGGGGGGATCGAGAGTGCTCTGCTGAGAGCCTCAGTCAGGGGAGTCAGGAGGTGAAACAGGCGGAGAGTCGGCAGAGCGAGTTTTCGGCGCCATTTCGACAAAGGGCGAAAAAGCTGAATAAAAAACAGGCAGCGGTAAAAACCGCTAGCCGGACTCGTGCCTAACAGCGGTTCCAGAGAGACGGCTTGATGCCCGCCGACCCCTCGGCATGTAGCCCCGGGGTGTCTCAAAGCACCTTCTCTGTATCCTCCACCCATTGTGGGGCACAAGTCGAGGCCAAGGCCAGGACAAGTGGAGCGTTGCGCTGGCGGCTGAGTCGCTAATATAATATATAAAAAAAAAAGGTAAGCTACGGCTGGCGTGCAACCTGTGGATGCGTATTCACCCGAGAGTGCGCCCCCCCGTTCTCCACCTTGGACTTGTGTGCACCCTCTCCACACACGACGAGTGCGTCGGTGTGGGTGGCTGGCTATCGCCGTCGAGTGGCTGACTTAAGAGGGGTGGTGGCGGGTTTTAAATTGCAGTTTATACTGGCGATACCGCCGACTACATGTTGAAAGTACTAGGTTTCTAGAGAAACTTGCCTTCTGCGGGAGAGCTGTCGATCGCAGCTCGCCAAACCAGGTTGTCGCGCGTGAGTGACGTGAGGCGGGGGCCCATAACCTATTGAACCATGCAAACACAGTTAGTGTGGAAGATAACTTACGCAAACGTAGTTACAGTCACAGTCCCGCAAACGGAACAGTTACGGCGACAACCAGCCTACATGCGTGGTGTCGGGACAACAGAAGTGTGAGAGCTGTAGCCTAGCGACAGCTCTGTACCGAGACAAACAGTTAATCGGTGTGTCCGATCTAGACATGTACTAATCATATCTAGAGAAGCTTACAGTAGCTATATGCAACTAGTACGTATACGGTATTACTTACAACAACTATGCCTAACTGGACTTAGAAGCAGGAGCAGACCGTGAACCACTAATCCCAACCTTTCCAATGGTAGTGACGATACCGTCTAAAACATACCCGTATCCACGTATTTATTATTTTTTGGTCTATACGTATTTTTTTGGATACAGTAGAAAATATAAAATGTCGCTAGTCTCCACGATACGCGGCCTGCTCCAGCCGCTGCGGGGTCGCTGATCATCAAGGTTG
Source organism: Tetraselmis chui (assembly GCA_026401115.1). Taxonomy (NCBI): domain Eukaryota; kingdom Viridiplantae; phylum Chlorophyta; class Chlorodendrophyceae; order Chlorodendrales; family Chlorodendraceae; genus Tetraselmis; species Tetraselmis chui. The sequence goes on from JAPMLY010002078.1 coordinate 21,975, forward strand.
TTCAGCTTTGAGCTGGTCGAGTCGAACCTGCATGACCTCGGCTCATGTGCGACTCCGGTCGTGCCGGAGTCATGGGGGAAAGGCAAGTGAAAAACCCCCCTCGCTCAGGTCGTCGTCGGTCCCGTCTCGATCATGCTCAACCCCGCCCGAGGTATTAGCCGCTCCTCCCGACGCAGCTCGCCACCTAGCCGAGTCTTCTCTCCTCCTTCGGGGGCTGAGAAGAGAAAATAACTAAGCTGCATACGGTGTCCGGTTGGCTCTCCTGCCCCCGAGCCAGATTTTCTCATGTCCCATGTCCTTGTTCCGTCTGTTTCTAACACCTACATTATCGCGTTGTGGCCGTCTATACCCTCCCCCGGTGGTTTACGTTGTTAGGGGGCCGCCTTTATGAGCAGTGTGCCGTTACGATAACCTTAGGCACACTGCTTGAGGCAGCCTATCGATGACCGGGTACCGACTAGGGAAGGGGTTGGAAGAACACAGGGATCGAGTCGCCGGTCCTCAAAAAATGGTGGGTACGGGAATATTTTCCAAAAACCCCCCGTACCGGGCTTTTCCGGCGGCGGGCGATCCTAAGGACTGCCGTCGCCAAACCGTGCCGCTCCTCCGGCTGCGACCCACCTCCGTCATGAGTAGCATCAGGCCTCGCCCCCAGGGGAGACCTAAGGCTCTCGCAGGGCTAGCGACTGCTAGCGAGCGCCGTGCCCTATCGTTGCTTCCCATCTGTCCGCCGCCAGCTCCAACACCTTCGTCCCTCCGCCGATCCGTCCGTACCCTTCTTCGCCAAAAAATATTTCGGAAACGCCGCCCCCGCCCCATAGTCGGGAGAGTATCTGTGAGTATTTAGTCGCTGAAAGAACATATCGGACTAGCCGAGCGAGAGATCTCTGTGTTGGTGTACGGATATTATGTTTTTCCAAAACCCTATGTACCGGGCTTCCCGACAGCTGCTGATCCCGCGGATCGCAGCTGTCGGTACCTCGTTCAGCCCTCTACCGTGCTTGGCCTGACACGGCTACGGGGTTACCAGCGCCCACTGCGTGGAGGTAGAGGTAGGTGCCGACGGGCCTGCGAGCGCACCCCTCTCCGGGGCCGCCGCCGGCGGGCGCCACAATATGATGTATATATTCCTAACTAGTAGTGGCCCCTCTTCTCTTACCCACCATCGCCGAGCCCGCCACCTTGCGACCTCCTCTTCGGCCTTACTCTCCCTATGTGCCTCGGGTGCTCACCGTTTGTTTTCACTTAGGCTCGCCCTCACTTCGCTCCGCGCCTCCACTGTGTTGCTCTCCCCGCTCCCGCTTCTCCTAAGTCCCCACCATACCGCGTTGGTTGCTTCCGCCCGTCGGATCTTGGCCATGGCCACCACCTATCAATTGTCACCCCTCATCTCCACGCCTCACGTGGACTCCCCCCATGGACTAGCCCCCTCGACCACCACGAGTTGATCATGTGATTCCCCCCTCCCCCCCCCCCACCCCCCCCCCCCCCCCCCCCCCACACCCCATGGCTTTCCTACCCCCCCCCCCCCCCAAGCCTCACGTGTTCGATCCCCGCTGCCAACATGGCCATATATTATTCCTTCGTCCGTTGCTGCCCTTCGAGCCCCCCCTACCCCCCTCGTTCTGCCACTCATGCCTCTTGGTGCTCCGGCAATGATCATGTCACCTTCCTCATACGGTACCGACATGTCACTGCGGGCCATGGGGTATGTGTGACAACGAGTGCTGACCTTAGCTCTGCCCGACGCGATGCTCTCGAACATGCAAAACTTTCTCCCTCAACCGACTCCCGTTCTGCCGGCGCTTTCCTATTCGACCACCTTTTGGGCGGCCTCCTCCTCCGTCCGTTTCCAACTGCGACCGTTACTCGCGCCCGCTCCCTCGTCAAACGCCGAGTCCGCTTATGGTTCTCTGCGACCGGTGAGTACGTCCTCATATGCATCGATACTCTCCTCCGTAATAATATTCGGAATGGAGATGGACTCGCTCGTGCGGGCCCGGGAGCATGAGTTTCGAGACGCTCTATTGAAATTGAAATTGAAATTGTTCATAGCGAACCGGCAAATTGGACCGACATCAATCTATCGGCCCTGTATACTCAGCCATACATGACTTACGAGCAAAGTTTAGACCGGGTCTCTTCGACTAGGTACACCTATCGACACACCTAGCTTCACTGTGTGTCGACGTTCCTCGGGAGTTAAAAAACTGTAAGCAATCGCAGCAATTGCCACAGCCCCCCGCCTAAGCAATAACAGCGTAATAACTTTGTAATCAAGAAAAATATCAAATGATGAATCCACTTGTCAAGAAATGCAAAACTAAACTGATGCTCGACCTTCACGATGTACGGCCCGCTCCCGCCGAACCGGGGTGTCGACCGGCCTAGGCCGGTCGGCGTTGGGGAATAACAACCGGCTAGCATGATCTCGCTCCCGCGTGACTTCGGTCTTGCCGAAGATAGGAGGGGACATGCTGGCAGAAAACCCCTCCTCACGTGGTCGCTCATCGATCCCGCCGCTGCATCCCGTAGCCCCGCCCCAAGGTCGTTGCCGCGCCCACCGACGTGACGTTCCTCCTTGTCGAGGTCCCCCGTCTCCTCGAGGGCAGATGGGGGGGACCAAGACACACAAATAGAGAAAAAAACTGGCGATTTTGCCTCCGCGCCTGGATTTCCCACGCTAATTTCCCCAGTTTTCCTTTGTCTGGTACCCGGGTACGTGTCTGGTAGTCCGACATGCGCCCGTACCCTCCCCCCTTTGATCGCTCGTCCACCGAGCAGCCTCTTTCGAGCGCAGGGACTGGATCCGGATCCTAAGGAGCCGCGAATCCACGAGACTACTCGGGTTCGGACTTGGTCTCGTGGGTCCGGACCCTAGAATCACAGGTAATCGCGGGGTCCGAACCCTAGGTTCAGTAGGTAATCGCGGGGTCCGAACCCTAGGTTCAGTAGGTAATCGCAGGGTCCGAACCCTAGAATCACAGGTAATCGCGGGATCCGAACCCTAGGTTCAGTAGGTAATCGTTGGTTCCGGTACCAGTTATTGTAAGTAATCGTTGGCTCCGGTACCAGTTATTGTAAGTAATCGTTGGTTCCGGTACCAGTTATTGTAAGTAATCGTTGGATCCGGTATTCATCGTACTTTAATGGATCCGCGGTAATCGCGAGTACCTCATCCTCGCAAAACGATGTGGAATCGTGATACCCAATCAGTACTCACGATTCCGAGTATCTCACGATTTTGTGGTTGCCCGAAGTGACACGCTGTTTTTTTGGGAGGTATTTGGCAATGCAAATCTGCTGAGGTGTATGTCTAGGATTGGTTCAATAGCCCTGATTGCTGTCATTCCGCAGCCTTGAATCGATTGTAGCCCACCCAAAGGCTATTTAAACGGTGCGTACGCGCTTGAAATCCACCATAACCTGCCCGTCCACATCCAATCCTATCACAATTAGCCGCCACTTCAAAAACCGAGCTCAACGTAAGGCGTCAAGCCTATTGGTCCACCCTACTGGAAGACTTTCACAACGAGCAAGAGAAAGTTGAAGAGGTAAGCAAGAGTTCCCCCCCCCCTCCGCTTTGCCCTCACCCCCGAGTTAGCTGCGTTGTGATGTTCGGTAGCGCCGCATGGCGCCCCCTCCCCGCCTCCGCCCGCACATTTATGTCTGTTTATTTGCTCTATCGAAGCCATAGTAATAGCGTTGCAGTTGAGCTTGTCGACACTTTGTTATCGTTGTTCTGTGATGCTTTTCTATTCTTTACTTTCCGACGTAAAAGGTTACTTTGTCGTTAAGTATATTGTCGCACTGTACTATTCGGTAGCGCCGCATGGCGCCCCCTCCCCGCCTCCGCCCGCATATTTATGTTTGTTTATGCTCTATCGAAGCCATATTAATAGCGTTGCAGCTGAGCTTGTCGACACTTTGTTATGGTTGTTCTGTGATGCTTTTTTGTTCTTTGCTTTCCCACGTAAAAGGTTACTTTGTCGGTAAGTATGTTGTTGCATTGCGCTGTTCGGTAGCGCCGCATGGCGCCCCCTCCCCGCCTCCGCCCGCACATTTATGTCTCTGTTTATGTGCTCTATCAAAGCCATATTAATAGCGTTGCAGTTGAGCTTGTCGACACTTTGTTATGGTTGTTCTGTGATGCTCTTTTGTTCTTTGCTTTCCCACGTAAAAGGTTAGTTTGTCGGTAAGCATATTGTTGCACTGCGCGGTTCGGTAGCGCCGCATGGCGCCCACTCCCCGCCTCCGCCCGCACATTTATGTCTCTGTTTATGTGCTCTATCAAAGCCATATTAATAGCGTTGCAGTTGAGCTTGTCGACACTATGTTATCGCTGTTCTGTGATGCTTTTCTGTTCTTTGCTTTCCCACATAAAAGGTTACTTTGTCGGTAAGCATATTGTTGCACTGTGCTGTGGCCAGTGGCTCAAGTTGTGAATTTGCGGCGCCCGCCGGCGGCGCAGCGGCGGCGGCCCCGGAGAGGGGTGCGCTCGCAGGCCCGTCGGCACCTACCTCTACCTCCACGCGGTGGGCGCTGGTAACCCCATAGCCGTGCCAGGCCTGGCACGGTAGGGGGCTGAACGAGGTACCGGCAGCTGCGATCCGCGGGATCAGCAACTGTCGGGAAGCCCTGTACGGAGGGTTTTGAAAAACATAATATCCGTACACCAGCACAGGGATCTCCCGCTCGGCCTGTCCGATATGTCTTTTCGCGACTAAATACTCACAGATACTCTCCCGACGATGGGGCGGGGGCGGCGTTTGCGAAATATTTTTTGGCGCAAAGGGGTACGGACGGATCAGCGGAGGGACGAGGGTGTTGGAGCTGGCGGCGGACAGCTGGGAAGCAGCGCTAGGGACAGCGCTCGCTAGCAGCCGCCAGCCCTGCGAGAGTCTTAAGTCTCCCCTGGGGGCGAGGCCTGATGCTACGCAGGACGGAGGTGGGTCGCAGCCGGAGGAGCGGCACGGTCTGGCGGCGGCGGTCCTTAGGATCGCCCGCCGCCGGAAAAGCCCGGTACGGGGGGTTTTTGGAAAAATTCCCGTACCCACCATCTTTTGAGGACCGGCGACTCGATCCCTGTGTTCTTCCAACCCCTTCCCTAGTCGGTACCCGGTTATCGATAGGCTGCCTCAGGCAGTGTGCCTAGGGTTATCGTAACGGCACACTGCTCGTAAAGGCGACCCCCTAACAACGTAAACCACCGGGGGAGGGTACGGACGGCCACAGCGCGATCAGACAGGTGTTGGAAACAGACGAGACAAGGATAGGGGACAGGAGAAAATCTGGCTCGGGGGCAGGAGAGCCAGCCGGACACCGTCTGCAGCCTAGTTATTCTCTCTTCTCAGCCCCCGAAGGAGGAGAGAAGACTCGGCTAGGTGGCGAGCTGCGTCGAGAGGAGCGGCTAATACCTCGGGCGGGGTGGAGCACGGATCGGGGCGGGACCGACGACGACCTATGCGAGGGGGGTTTTTCACCTGCCTTTCCCCCCAAGCTCCGGCACGACCGGAGTCGCACGGGAGCCGAGGTCAGGCAGGTTCGCCTCGACCAGCTCCAGCTGGACAGCCTTGCTGATCAGCGACCCCGCAGCGGCTGGAGCAGGCCGCGTAACGTGGAGACTAGCGACACTTTATTTTTCATACTGTATCCAGAAAAAAAAATACGTATAGATCAAAAAATAATAAATACCTAGATACGGGTATGTTTTAGACGGTATCGTTACTGCCATTGGAGAGGTTGGGATTAGTGGTTCACGGTCTGCCTCACGCTTAGAAGTCCAACTACAGGTTGAGCATAGCACAAGGGGGGGCCCAGAGACGACAGCCGGTTTTTACTGGTATTGTTGTAAACAATTTCAAATTTCAAATTGTGAATTTGCTGCAGGGGGACTATGTAACCATATCACTTGTTTACCCTATGTTAGGCACTCTGTTAAAGCAGCTGTCGTCACACATGCCCGTTTCACTGCAAGATGAGCGGAGGGATGTGGACTTGTACACCATCGAAGCGAAGGACATGGAGCCTCATATGGCGGAGGCAAGGGAGAGTCTGCGGGCCGGAATCATTGAGCGTTTTTTCACGAACATAAGGGAGAACGATTACATCAAGATAGGGATTGCGACATTGCTGGACATTCGGTGAGTACCTTGTAATAGTTGTGTGTGCATGTGTTTAAATTTTGCACATGTGTTTCTATCATATACCTGATAAAAATATTGAATGTTGATAAATAGATGTGATTGTATCTGAGCGTCCTTGTGTGTGTGTGTGTTTGCGTGTATATGCTTATGCCTATTTGTATTGAGTGCTTGTATGTATGTGTGTGTGTGTGCGTGCTTGTATGCGCATGTACTTCTGCATGTGTGCTTGTGTGTGTGTCTTATGCATGTGTGTTTATGTTTGTGTGTGTGTTTGTCTTATGCATGTGTGTGTCTTATGGATGTGTTTGTGCTTATCTGCTTGTGTGTGTTGGCTTGTATGTGCATCTGCTTCTGAATGTGTGTGTATGTGTGTGTGGTGTTCGTTTGTGTACCTATTTTGTATGCCCTCTATGTGTTCCTCTGTGTGTGTGTGTATGCAAATTTACTTGTGCATTTGCTATGTTAACTAAAAATGTGAATTGTGCAGGTTTAAGAATCTGGACTTCAATGGCATTCGTCCCGACTTTGCGCCTACAATTTTGGCGGTTGCAAGAAGGGAATTTGGAGAGCAGTGGCGCACAGAGCCGGAAGAGAGCGAGGCAGAAGGCGGTGCTTATCCAAGCATGAATGCTGCAGAGGTTGGCAAGCAATTGATGTCGTCGAAGAGTAAGTCTTTCACTGCATTCCTTTCCGGGGATTTGAATGGGCGTGTGACGCCCTCTATAGCCAAGAACGTGGAAAAGGATGACTTAGAGCGTTACCTTGAGCTGCCCCAAGAAACGGACAAGGACATTTGTGTGTTGACATGGTGGAAAACACATGCAGCTCTGTACCCCGACTTGGCTTTAATGGCGCGGCAGTACTTATCTATGCATGCTACCTCTGCTGCATGCGAGCGTTTGTTCAACAAAGCGGGGCGAATGCATGACGCGTTCAAGAAGAACACCAAGGAAGATAGCCTAGAGGATGCCTTGTTAGTCTCATGTAATTGTTGAATTATGTATGCGCGAGGAATATGGTTGTCACCACAAGTCTATATAAACTGTAAGAAATGGTTGTCTTAAACCTGTTTTCATCCATATTTTGTGCATTTAATGGTCATTTGGTGGACTCGCACTGGCCATGCGATATACCATTTGGCATTACTTGTCACATCATATGTGAAAAATGGTACTGCATCGGAACCTGTTTCCCTGTGATGGCAAGTGTCTTTTTTGAGCCGGAGGGCTATAAACTCACATACGTTGCTTGTGGCACTTGCCGGAGGGACCAAAAGCTTTGCTAAATTGTATGGGATAGACTGTAAAGTACTAAATATGTTTGCAGCGGGCAGAAAGTATGGGAAGTGAATTGTACGTATCTACTGTATGGGATCCAAGCATAAGCAGGCGCATAGAACTAGTAGAGATGTAAAGATTCAATTTGCAGTACAAACTTCCCCCAAAATGCGCAATTTGTATCAATTTGCATGAGTACTTCGAGTACTTGTTGGAATCGCGAACCCAACGAATCCAACGGAACCAAAAAAATTAGAAGTACTAATGTACTCGGTTCCGGAATAAAAAACACAAGTACTCGCTGGATCCGAACCCTAGAATCACAGGTAATCGCTGGATCCGGACCCTAAAATCACAGGTAATCGCGGGATCCGGACCCTAGAATCACAGGTAATCGCGGGGTCCGAACCCTAGAATCACAGGTAATCGCGGGGTCCGAACCCTAGGTTCAGTAGGTAATCGCGGGGTCCGAACCCTAGAATCACAGGTAATCGCGGGGTCCGAACCCTAGAATCACAGGTAATCGCGGGATCCGGATCCCTTTTTTAGAGGTACTCACTAGTTCCGGATCCAAAAAAATCAAGTACTCATGGATCCGAACCCAACAAAAAAATGGCGGATCCAGTCCCTGTTCGAGCGTGGGCCTCCGCGCTCACCCGGGCCCACACTCTCCGTATGAAGGCTTGTCTGGGTGGTGGGTGTCGAAAAGGGGGGGGGGGGGGCATGTCACCGTGGCCGGATCCTTCGAGCCGCGGGTGCACGAAAATTAGTCAAAACCCTCCGTGCGGGGTTTTCCGGCGGCGTCGACCCGGAGGGTCGTCGTCGATAGATCGAGTCGCTCCCCTCGTCGCGACCAACCTTCTTATCGCCCAAGCGTACTCCTCCCCCCGGGAGATGCAGCATGTCGACGTAGGAGTATGCCAGTGAGCGCCTTGCCATGGTGCTGCTTCCCAACTGGTTCGACGCCGGGTACGGACATTATATTAGTTTCCAAAAAAGCCCTCCGTACATGGCTTTCCGCCGGCGGCTGATCCTTAGGATCGCCGCCGCCTCACCTAGCCGCTCCTTCGCTAGCGACCGACCACCGGCGTGTGGCATGTCGTGCCTCTCCCCCCGGGAAGGCTCGACTGGCGCACGGCTAGTCGACAGCGAGCGAGCGCCCTTTCATGGCGCTGCTTCCCGGCTGACCATCGCCAGCTCCTACGCCCGCGTCCCACCGCTGATCCGGATGTACCCTCCTCGCCACCACACGCTCTTGAGGTACATATCCCATTCCTCCAAAGTAGGATTGTACCTAGTAGTATCTAGCTACCCAAAACATATCGGACAAAGTAGGATTGTATCTAGTAGTATATGGCTTCGAAAAAACATATCGGACGGGCCGAGCGGGAGATCTTGGCGCCGGTATTGCACATAAATTACTTTTTCGAAAGCCCCATGTACATGGCTTTCCCGACAGCTGCTAATCCCGCGGACCGCGTTGTCGGCCCTCTTAGCCCCCTACCGTGCCAAGCCTAGCACGGCTACGGGGTTTCCAGCGCCCACCACGGGGAGGTGAGGGGATGCCGACGGGCGTGCAAGCGCACCCCCCTCCGGGGCCGTCGCCGCTGCGCCGCCGGCGGGCGCTCGAGACGCTCGAAATGTCAAGGCCGGGGCGGGGGTGGTTCCCGCCGTCGTCGGCCCTATCACACTCAACCGCAATTGCACCAACCACCGACTCGTCTTTCTGACGATGACCTTTTACTTCCGTGTGGCAAACTGTCTAGCTCGTGAACGTGTGGAGGTTGGTCAGCTCCGTCGCACCCGCATTGCCCTTGACGGTGCTAAATGCGGGGTGGTGGAGGATGACGAGGAGGTGATGGTTGCTTTAAGCCGACCGCACCCCCACCTAGTCCCTTCTAGCCCGATTGGGGCCTCCTCGACCCTCTCGCCCTCCTGCTCGCCCTCACATAACCTATCTTGACGACAAAGACAGTCACCACATGTGGACAGACTCAATGTTTCTTGCACTAAGCAACGCACCTTGCCTATTAGCCCCCCATATCGACGGCAAGCGGTCGGAGCACGTCCGCTACATGAACGTCCCAGCTTGTGGGAAGCGGGTTGACCACTATTCGGCGGGTATCGTACTTGAGAGTGCTTTGGGCTCCTCGCCAATGTGACGGGGTGGGCTGTTCATAACAAAAAGGTGTCGACCGGGGCCTGACTCGTCATCGTGGGAGGCTCCAAAGGTCCGACCGCTCGCAACAAGAATGGTTTTGTCGGCGGCCTTGGAGGGAGGTGAGTTTGCAGGCCCGTCGGCACCTACCTCTACCTCCACGCGGTTTGCGCTGGTAACCCCGTAGCCGTGCCTGACTTGGCACGGTAGGGGCTGAACGAGGTACCGGCAGCTGCGATCCGCGGGATCAACAGCTGTCGGGAAGCCTTGTACGGAAGGTTTTGAAAAACATAATATCCGTACACCAACACTGGATTTGCCGCTCGGCCAGTCCGATTTGTTTTTCCGCGACTAAATACTCACAGATATTCTTTCGTCCATGCGGGAACGATGTATGCGATATATTTTTGGCGAAGAAGGATACGGACGGATCAGCGGTGGGACGAGGTTGTTGGAGCTGGCGGCGGACAGCCGGGAAGCAACACCAGGGTATGGCGCTCGCTAGCAACCGAAAGCCATGTGAGTGTATGTCTCCCATGAGGGCGAGACTGATGACTACACATGATGTTGGCTAGTCGTAGCCGGAGGAGTGACACGGTCTGGCGGCGGAGGTCCTTAGGATTATCCGCCGCCGGAAAAACCCGGTACGGGGGGTTTTTGGAAAATATTCCCGTACCCAACATCTTATGTGGCGTGGCGCCTCGATCCTTTTGTCCGACCCACCCCTCCCCTAGGCGGTACCCGATTATCGACAGCTGCCTCAAACAGTGTGCCTAGGGTTATCGTAACGGCACACTGCTCATAAAGGCGCCCCCCTAGCAACGTAAACCACTGAGGGGGGTACGGACGGCCACAGCGCGATCAGACACGTGTTGGAAACAAACGGAACAAGGACAAGGGACATGAGAATATATGACACGGGGGCAAGAGAGCGACCCGGATACCTTATGCAGCCTAGTCCTTTTCTCATCCCAGCCCCCGAAGGAGGAGAGAAGACTCGGCTAGGTGGCGAGCTGCGACGGGAGGAGCAACTATTAACTCAGACGGGGACGTGCATGGATCGAGACGGGGCCGTCGACGACACAAGCGAGGGGGTTTTTTACCTGCCTTTCCCCCCTAGCTCCGGCACGACCGGGGTAGCGCATGAACATAGGTAAGGCACGTCCGCTTCGACCAACACAAGCTGACCCATCTAGCTGATCAACGTCCCCGCAGCGGCTGGAGCACGCCGCGTATCGTGGAGACTAGCGACAATTCTTATTTCATTCAATATCCAAGAAATTACGTATAGATCAAAAGTAAATGGTTACGTGTATGTTTTAGACGGTATCGCTACTGCCAATGGAGAGATCGGGATAAGTGGTTCACGGTCTACCCCCTGCCCAAGGAGTCGTATTATAGGCACGGCAGAGAGGGCCCAAAGACAGCAACCGGTTAATTTGGTATTGTTTTAAACAATTTCAATTTCAATTTCAATGGTTTTGTCTCGTTTTGCTCATTGCCAAGCCATCGCACGCACAACGACTATCGCAGCCGACCACATGGAACATGTGCAACGCTCGGTATTCACCAAAACCGGTATCGAGCGAGCTATTCATACTACCCGTGTTGCTTGACATACCATTCCGGACTGTAGCCTACTCAGTTTGGACCTGGATAATGCCGTGGAGAGCATTTCTTGCCGGATGGAGCTTCCTTGCGGAGATGTACAAGAACCATGACCTACACCCAATTATACCGCTAGCTGAGATGATTTATTCCCGCGATTCTAATGTGTAATGTTTCGACCCTTGGGCGATGCTTCGGCTTGGTGCGGTACGCTTTAGTCGCGTACGGGTGTACAACAGGGCGATCCCATTGAGCCGCCTACGTCTAACTCAGCGATCATCACTGCTCCTCTCCGGAATATCCGGGAGCGCTGCCGTGAGTCTTCGGCGTTACATGCATCTGCGGATGATGGCCATTACATGATTATCACGCCTTTTGTACCGACTATTAGTACGATTACTACGGGGAACTAGGAAAGGTCTGCTCGAACGCACAACCGATTAATCGTAGTGAGCGCCCGCCGGCGGCGCAGCGGCGGCGGTCTCGGAGGGGGGAAGCGCTAGCATGCCCGTCGGCACTAACCCCCATCTCCTCGTCGTGGGCGCTGGTATCCCTATTATCGTGCCGGGCCTTGCACGGTATGGGTCTAGGCGGGGTGAGCCGATAGCTTAGATCCGCGGGATCAAAAGTTGTTGGGAAAGCCATGTACGAAACTCTTTTAGCATTAACATTTGTACGCTACCATCGCCGAGATCTCCCGCTCGGGCGCTATGATATCTCGTTTCAAACATGGACAGTACATAAATATTGTCATGCTCAGGGACCGGGGCCCATATCTATGGAGTTGCTTCGCGGGGCGGAGGGTACGGACATATCTGCGGCGGACGGCGGGCGTTCGAGTTGGGTGCGAGTACCCGTGAAACGTCGCTAGGAAAGGGCACTCTCCGGCAGACGACTAGCCAAGTGAATGGAGAGCCTCCCCTAGGGGTGACGCACGACGCGAAGTAGGTTGGAGGACGATCGCAGCCAGAAAAGCGACACGGTTTGGCGGCGAAGGTCCTTTAGATATAATGCCGCCGGAAAACCCGGTATGGAGAACTTTTAGTTAAATATTTCCGCACCCGATATTTTTTGAGGAACGGCGAAAATAGAATTTAAAATGAAAGTGATTTTTAACAAAACCATGAAACTATACCTGCTTATGTCTAACGGCCATCAGTTGCTCAACCATTAAAGACACTTCAAAGCAAAGATTGGGCCGAGTACTCTTCGACTAGGTAAAACTATCGACACACCTATCTATAATGTGTGCCGAAGGAACGGCGACTCGGTGTGCTCGACCATCCCCCCCCCCTAGTCGATGCCCGGTAATCGACATGCTGCCTCACGCATTGCGCTTAGGGTTATCGCGACGTAACACTACTCATAAAGGCGGTCCCATGGCAGCGCAAACCACCCGGGGAGGGTAATAAGGGCTGACTCAATGCGATCATACATTTGTTGGAAAACATACGGAGACGGACCGGGGACATGAGAAGATCTGGCTCGGCGGCATACGCGCCAACCAAACACAATCTAAAAATATGGACTTCCTTTCCTCCTAGCTCCGGCAGGGGAGGGGAAGCTTATGCTAGGAGGCGAGCTGCGACGGGAAGAGCGGCGGTTATCTCGGACAAGCATGTGCGCGGATCGAGACGGGCCGTCGACGACCTGGCCGTCGACGAGTATTTTTCGCCCCCCCCCCCCCCCCCCCATTTCCGGGACAATCGGAGTCGCACTTGAGTAGAGGTCAAGCAGGCCCTCCTCGACAAGCAAAAACTGACCATCCTGGCTGATTAGTCCCCTCGATGCGGCTGGAGCATGCCACGCATCGTGGATATTTCACAGTTGTGTGCAGGAAAAACATCTAGACAAAACTCGAAATCTTATATGGGTATTATTAAAACGTTGTAGTTATAGCTAATGGAGAGGTTGGAATCGGCGGTTCACATCGCAAACTCTATTATGATAAGTCCTAGATGGCTTATAAAGGGAACGCCTAGAGAATAAGAGATGGAAGCCGTAAACTCAGTATTGTTGCGAAAACAAATATGAATACAAATTTCAATACATCGTCGTGCATGGCGCCCGCCGGCGGCACATCGACGATGGCCCCTGAGGGGGGTGCGCTCGCGGGGTGGGCGCGAGTAACCCTATTGCCGTGCTAGGCATGGAACGGTAGGGGGCTAAGCGGGGTGAGCTGACGGCTGCGATCCGCGTGATTAGCATGTATGGAAAGGAATGTCGAGAAAGCAATGTATGGAGGGCTTCAAGAAAATTATATACGCTCCCGGCGGCACGATCCCCGCTCGGGCCGTCCGATATGTTTTTTCAAGACAAGATACTACTAAGACACCATCCCATTTAGAAGGGATGGGGCATATTCTTCAGGAGTGTGTGGATGCGAGGAGGGAACGGATTGATCAATGGTGGGACGCGGGCGTTGAAGATGGCGGCAGACAGCCGGGAAGCAACGCTAGGGTATGGCGCTCGCTCGACGTCGACAAACTCGCTGACGTGAAGCCGGCCCAAAAGGGGGCAGCACGACACCATCAACGAGGAGGTCCGCCGCCACGGGAGGAGCGGCGAGGTATGACGGCGATCCTCACGATCAGCCGCCGCGCCGGAAAACCATGTAAGGAGGGGTTTTAATTATGACCGTAACCCGGCGACCATTTGGAATTTGGATCCGGCAAGGGGGACAATGCCCCACCATGCTTTCACTCACTATCACTTGGCACACCTAATATTAGAGAGTGCTAGCCCGGGCAAGCGCGGAGGCTCGACTCGACACAAGGATGCTCGAAGGGCGTGTGAACGGTGGAAGGAGGGCACGGTCGATGGTTGGTTGCCTTACATGTACCCGGCCGACAGTAAAAAAATTGCTTGGGAAATTTCCGGGGAAACTTGTTTGCGCGGCGGCAACAACGCTAGGTTTCTCTGCTTGGTTGTCTCGTCCCCCCCCCAAGCTGCCCTCGAGGTTACGGGCGACCTCGACTAGGAGGAAAGTCGCGACGGGAGGAAAGACAACGACCTTGGGGACGGGGCTTACGGGATGCAACGGCGAGGTTGACAAACGCCTTTCCCCTCCCATCTCCGGCAAGATCGACGTCATGCAAGAGCTAGATTAGGCTAGCATATCGCCCCTCTCGAACGATGATCGCCATAGGCCGGTCGGCACCCCGGATTGGAGTTCCAGCGGGGCATTTACTTTACTCTCCGAGCCTGTATTTATCTTGACCTCCTAGCATTTTGTGCCCCCCCCCCCCCCCCCGGATTACATGCGCATCACTTCAGGTCATGGCCGCGGTGCTTTGGTGCTCTTTGTTGCCTCGCACGAACCCTCCTGACAAACTCATCTCCAAAGCACGCCTCGACACGTCTCGCATCCTTGCACAACTCCACACGCATACTGTCCAATGGCTGCATCATCTCCTACTCATATACCGCATCAAGTCAAGCACGACCTCCAACCGCGCCTCCGCACATTGCCCCTTCGCACGCCCCTAAATGCACACCGCCCTCGCCTCGTCTTGCACAACTCCCCGGGGGGGAGTAAAACCCCCGAACATCCATGGAGAGGTTGGATTTAGGTGGTTAACGGTCTAGCCATGACTTGTAAGTTCCCTGTATGGCATAGTTGGGAGGGCCCAGAGACAGCAGCCGGCGCATACGGCTTTTGGTGTAAAACCGGCGCATACGGTACATGTTGTAAACAATTTCAATTGCCTCGCACGAGTCCAATTTAAATGCCGTCAAATTCAAATTCCTATATGATGGCTGCGCACCGGGTATTGGGGCTTACTTCGGAGAGAGCTTCCCACGCTTGGACGTTTCCGCGTCGTAATGAGGCTCCTACAATGACTCGTGGGTCTGGTTCTTCCTCGACGGCTTTGGGGGCTACCATGTCGGGTGAGCGCTCGACAAACTCTATGCTTATGGACCATATCTCCGATGCCCTTGCTCATAGTATGTAATTCAAACTCATGACCGGATTATCCACGTTCATGACGAGTTCATGATTGAGGCGGGGGCGTTTAAGGGTTTAAGGCGGGACTTGCGGTTGAAGGTCCACCGAATTCGGCATGGCGCCTCTCGGGACCAACGTGGGGATGTCGTTTGGCTCGATTTTACGGCCCCGCATCGTCACCTTGTCGTTGATGTTACAGTTACAATTGCCCACACGAGCTCAAGCATCTTTGTGGTGGGGTTCCCCTCTCGCTCCCTGGAAGCCTCGCAACGGGGTCCCAACATGGTCAGATTAATGATGACATCCGCACTTCGGCGTCACTTGGCACACCTTCAATTCAGTCGGTAAATGATTATTATCCCTTTGCCTTGGAGGATGGGGGCAGGGATTGGCCCCGATGGCGCGGTCGATCTCATTCACCGTTTGGCTATTTTGGTGGTTGTTCGTCGATTCCTTTGCATGCATGGGTATTGTGGACTCCCGTTCATTGCGCTCGGACAACTATGTTCGCATAGAGGAGTTTGTTCGCCGGTATAATTTTGTTCAATGAAGTCGGATCTTGGGTGATGCGCGCCGGGAGCTGATGCAACGCCTTTCCGTTGTTCTTCGTGGCAGCTTGGGTCAGTTCCTATCTTCGTGACGCTTTGCATGAGCGAGGGCAGTGATGATGGTTTTTTATGCAAGTTTTTTTGTCCTTCGGGGTTAAACTTGTGGGGGGGGGGGGGGGGTTCCATGATCATTCTTTTGGTGGTTCCACTGCTTTTGCTTGTTATGAATTTCATTGTTTTTTTTTATGTGTGTGTGTGTGCGGGAGGGGGGGGTCCATTATCATTCTTGGTTTTCACTGTGTTTTTGCTTAGAATCATCATTTTCTTACAAGAAAAAGCAGTGGAG
Organism: Tetraselmis chui; assembly: GCA_026401115.1. Lineage (NCBI taxonomy): Eukaryota > Viridiplantae > Chlorophyta > Chlorodendrophyceae > Chlorodendrales > Chlorodendraceae > Tetraselmis > Tetraselmis chui. The sequence goes on from JAPMLY010002078.1 coordinate 38,007, forward strand.
GCCATCAAGCAAAAATAAGAAAAGAGGAAAGAAACTAAGCCCGAGGGACAGGAAGCCCTCTTGTTTCCCCTCCCACTTTCCCTGTCCGTGCTCATCTGGTTCTTCTTGTAAGCAAAGCTCCTGCCCGAGGGACAGGAAGGCAGTTTTGCTTTTAAGATTTCTTTTCTATAATATCTGCATACCCCTCATCGTACTCTGGGACGAAACATTTTTCGATGAGAGTGTAATACCTTTAACTTTGTATGTAATAATGTTGTATTATATAATGAGGCAACTTTTTGTGCATCGCATTTTCGATCACATATCATGCATGACGTACACATGTGCAATTACTTTTGTACGACAAGGGAGCCCACGTTACCGTCGAGAACCGCGTCGTCTCAGTTTCGACAGGTTCCCGGCGCGGCCCTGGGACACGCACAACCGCCGGTGTCGTCCCTCAGCTCGACAATCAGCAACCTTGCTGGGCAAGTGATTGTCTCTTAGTTTCGACTGTTGGTCAAGCGCACAGGTCTGCGCACTCTCTCCGCAGTTTTATGTAAGGGACACGCGCGTCTCCGCCCCAAGAAGTTGAATGCTTATGTACATAGCGACGCGTCGTGTGGGTGCACTCAGGGGCGGCTGAGTGACGTTGACGTTGGAAGCTACCCCGAAAGTACCCTAGACTCAGTTCTCTTGACTTGCGTACGCTAACTGTGATGCCAGCATATATCCTGGTCCGAAATCATTGCAAGCTGCATGACGGTGACATATAAACCCTAAACCTGGCAGCAGAGTGTATCGGTGAAACGTACAGGAGGCCGGATGAGGCTGGAGTGGAATTATTTGTATACGTTGCTGGTGTACGAGTTGCATGCGCGGCGCCCCGGCCTGTGCCATGTCCTTACCCGCTATCAACTATAGGCGGTAGCTTTGAGACTCAGTTCTGGGGATTTCGCGGTGCATCTATATGAACTGATTCGAGAGGGGTTAGATTTGAGCCGCGACGGGTGGGTGTTTCGGCTGCTGCTGGACTGCCGAACTGAGCGGTGGTGACGAGTGGTGCTGAAATACGCCGTTCGCTGAAAGTGCTCCGACAGGCGTGGGTTTCAACTGCGTGCACGGAAAACGGACGAGGGGAAAGGGTTAGGAAGGAGAGAGGAGAAGGGAAACAAGGTTTGGCGCCATGAATTCGCCCGTAGGCACGCCGTCGAAGCTGCCGCCAATTCCCAAACATACTGCTAGGTTAACTGCGCAGGCTCCGCCGGATGTCCAGGTGAGCGTCAGCCCCCCCCCCCCCCCCCCCCCCCCCCCCCCCCCCCCCCCCCCCACACACACACACACATTCTCCCTCTCTCATTTCTTCATCCTCTCTCTCAGCCGTTAAGAATGGTCCTGCGGCTCTAGCACTAGCTACTTGTCATGCAGGAAATGACAGATTCTTGAGTATGTTGGTGCCACTTGGCACTATCACTTCGCCCGAGGTGGATGTGCACACTTTGTCAGTTTGTCGTTGAGCTAGTCGAGAAAACTGGTTGCTGACAGGCGGGAGAAAGGGAGAAGCGGAGGGGCGGTGGGAGGGAAGGGGGGAGAGAGAGATGGAGAGTGAGAGGGTGGGGGAGGGAAGAGATAAGAAATAAAGGGGGGATAGATTAATGAAGAGAGAGAGAGAGAGAGAGAGAGAGAGAGAGAGAGAGAGAGAGAGAGAGAGAGAGAGAGAGAGAGAGAGAGAGAGAGAGAGAGGGAGAGAGAGAGAGAGAGTGAGAGAGAGAGAGGGAGAGAGAGAGAGAGGTGGGGGAAGTGGGAGAGAGAGGATGAGTGGGAGAGAAAGAGAAAGAGGGGGGTAGACAAGGGAAGGAAAGAAGAGGGGGAGGGAGAGAGAGTGGGAGCGAGGAGAGAGAAATGGAGAGGGAAAGGATCAAAAAGGGGGAAGGAAGAGGGAGAGGGAGGCTGGGAGATGGAGAGAGAGGGGGAGGTGAGACGGGGGGAGAGGGAGAATAGGGAAGGGGAAGAAACAGTATGTGTTGTGGTTGTGCATATGGGGCGGTGTACCTCGTTTATTGCTGAGAATTGCTTGAACCTCTGCTGGAAGTTGCCTCACGCAGAGAGTGATGTGTTGGGCCTCGATTATGAGCCTCTCAAGACACCCAACGGAACAGCTATCCCCAAGGATGGAGAGCTGTACATCAACCTGCAGCGACTCAAAGTACCCTCGCAGCCAGTCTCCCCCACCCCCCCCCCCCCAGAGCAAGCACTTGTAACAACACATTCCTAGTGTGTGTGCCTCTCCAAGTGAGTAACCTGCTGTTTCATTACCTCCCTGTGTATCTCCTCACCCACAGGAGCGGTTGGAACTGGAGATAGGCCTCGTATCAGAGGGCGTTCGCTTTCTCATATTTGTTCTCTTTTGCGTCTTTTTCTGCGCCTCAATTTTTCTTCACACTCGCCCTGTGGAGCGCAACGGTGACACTTCCCCCTCCCCCACTCCCCCCCTCATACTCATACCTTCTTTTTCTCAGCCGTTTTGCCCACTGAGTTCAGGAAGAAAGGAGATGCCCACCGCATGACATCTTAACTGGCTATTCTCATGCCCGTTGCTGATGTCGTTTCCGACTGCGTTTCCTCTCAGCCTCGGTGTACGAAATCCGAGAGACTTTGGGCGTGGAGGCAGCGAACAGCGTGTCGTCGCGCAGCCAAGTTTTTGACTTTCTGCTCCAGACCTCCGACAACGCACGCAGCTTCTTCCCGCTCTCCTCCCACTACTGGGATGACTCCCTCTCCAAGGTGTGCCGCGTCTACTCATACTAAATTCAAGTAAAATGAAATGTTGTTAAGATTAACGACCACGTTCTGAAGAACTTGAAATCTGAAAAGACGGATGAGTGTATAGGTTGATTAGAGCATGTTGATTTGACAAACCGTCAAATATGCAGACACACACACACACGCACACACACACACACACACACACACACACACACACACACACACACACACACACAACCACACACACACACACACACACACACACAACCACACACACACACACACACACACACACACACACACACAACCACACACACACACACACACACACACACACACACACACACACATCTGTCCATGCATGGCTGCATGCTCAAAGGTACGGGCAGAAAGGCACATGTAAGATAAACGAACGACCGAACGCACGAATAAGAGGCAGGGAGGAGGACTGGAGGAGGGAGGGAGCGAGGGTGGGATTGATTTAGTGAATGAATGCATGGATAAATGGACGATTCGATTGATAGAAGCAAATCGCCATAAACACAAATTTTTGGCGAATAATAATATCTCACTTCACACGATTCTGTCGCACGCAATGGCACTCACTCTATCTAGTGTCGTCTTGCACCGCCCCCGTGTAAGCGTCCTGCCACCCCCATGAAAACTCCATTCCTCTGACAAGGACATCTGAACTGTAAGGAGTGCAGTAATATTTATTGCATTCAAATGTTTTGAAAGATGTACCTGATACAGCGATCGAGGTGTGAAAGAGGTATTTAGAGAGAAACATCCTAGATTAGAGATAGCACGTGTTGCTTGGCATTGTTGCTTTCATCAAAAGTCTTAGTGTGCGTTATTGATGCGCTCTTGCCTCGACTTTTCAGGCGTATGTTGGAGAAATTACATCCATCGAGTCAGGGCCGTTGCTGGTGCCGGACGACCACAAGATGAGCCTGACGATAGACTGGTCCATAACCGCCCGGGTGCGGCTGACGGACGCGGAGGACGTGACGCCCCCCCGACGCGCCATCATCAGCGAAACGCAGGAGGCTGGCGCCACGGACATCGTCTGCTGGGCGTTGTACTGCGAGGTGACCCCCTCGCTCTCATCCGCAGCGTCAAGTTTACGCTATACATCGTCGTTAGTTTCCTGGTGTCTTCGAGCTATGCTTTGTCATATTGATGTGGCGTGGATTGGCTGCGTTGGGTGTCTCGTAGGGTATTGGGGAGTATGTGCTGCTGTACGGGCAGCACAACATGGCGATCGGGTACCGAGAGGTGACGGTTCGCTTCGACCACGGTCTGATGGGCCTCTTCGACACAGCGGACATGAACCTCGTCGCTCTCAACGTCAACACCACCCACTTCACTGTCATGCTGCAGGTAAGACCCCCTTCGTATGCGGACTCGTTGAGAATGTTACTGGACTTCGTTGAGAACCTGTTTCTGGGGTTTCGTCAGTATATTTTCTTGATTTGCTTACAAGAAGAACCAGATGAGCACGGACAGGGAAAGTGGGAGGGGAAACAAGAGGGCAAGAGTTGAATTTACTATTTCAGTATATTTTCTCGTTCAGAGTTGAATTTACTTTCCCAAATTCAATCCAGTACCGATACACCTTCACCATGACTGTATTTATCATGCCATAATTATAATCTTTTCAAGTTATCCTTGTTTACTTATGTCAATATATGAACGCTGTATCCGGTGCTCCTCATAAGATGAAAATTGCTGATTAACAAGCGAGTATTAGAAATCAGTGACCTACAGGTAGTATGAGAACGGTGTTCGAGGAGTATATCATTGTGCCACCTGTATGTGCGTGACTGTCCTCGCAACCGCTGCCGAGAGCAGGACGCGGACAGCAGCAATGGGGAGCTGGGGTACGTTGCCGTAAAGTCAACGCCGCTGCCGTTCGGCTTAATGCCGTCGCAGTGTGCGGGCTCGAAAATACAGATTGGGGATGTGGGACTGGAGCTCGCGGACGTGCGGTACCATCCCAAAGTGCTGAAGGCCACTGAGGTAGGCGCGGCAGAGCTGACACTTACCTCGGAACAGCCAATATGTGCCACGTAGCACTGTTGAAAGAACTCCCATTCCATTCCAGTGACTTGAAACCCTTTTCTAGTGCCAATGATTTTTTGTGTGATTAAGTTGATATGCATTTCCCTTTTACTGTGGTATTGTTTGCGTGAAGCTCGCTGCTGTCTTCGCGCTGCGCAGTTTGAGGACGTGAAAGAGGCGGGTCAGACGCTTGAAAATATTGCGATGGGCGCCGCGGCTCCGCGCGTGCCGGATTCTATGACGTCCGGGTCTGCGAGTACCCGTATAAATGACGCTCAGCAGCAACAGGCGGCGTCGGCGACCGCGGAGGCGTCGGCGGCGGTGATGCAAATATCCAAGCTCGTCGGCTCCTTTGTGACTGGTCTTTCCGAGAGCTTCCCCTTCTTTGACACCCTGCCGCAACAAGAATCATCGGCCGAAATCACCGGCGTCGCGCTACAGCCTTCCGTTGGCTGGTCGCCAGGCGACTCTGACGTCTCGGATGAGCCGCCGACCTCATCATCGGTGCCCGAGTACTGGCCGGTGCTGCCTGACGAGGCGACGGTGTGGAACCCAGTCGGGTCTGACCAGGCTTGGGGCCCAAACTCCAATATTCGAGACAACCTTACCGCTGCCTTTCTGGGCCTTCACGAGGAGAATGAGTTCTCCTTCACCATCACTTGGTGGGCGAAACGGTACACTACCGTCGAAAAGCTTATAATGGATAACAGCACCATTTTCGGTGAAGTCGACGCAGCTGTGCGCCCCCTCCCCCCTTCCTCCCTCCCCACCCCTCTTCAACCCCCAACACACTGGTCAGGTCGGAACGTAGTGTTGCTTTATTGACATGAAATTTTTAAGATAGTGCATGTCCGACTTTTGCTGCGCGAATAGGTGAACTGAATGCCACCGTTGTATGAACCCTAAAAACCCTAAAACCTAATGCACGATGCAAATAGTTTTCTGAATAATACATTACAGAATAACCGGGCTGTTTTGTGAAACGGACTTGAAATTCCAAGCAATGAAATGCGAGTTGTACGGAATGGGTAGTAAGATGACTTACTTTGTAGTCTGTCAGGTGCGACTCGCCTCTCTTGCTCCCTTCATCTCTGATGTACGACGAAACAATAACCCCTTTAGTTACCTGTGATAAGGATGAAAATAAAACGGATGGGGCGAAATTGATTTCAATCTTAAATTTATACGTGAACGCGTTATGTTGCTCCACTGTTTTCATTGGACAAGTAAGAAAGTCTATATTGTCAATCAGAATTAGCCTCGATGCATGCAACTGCTAAAAACACATCATATGCCCATTTCATGTTTTTTTACTGTATGAAATATCTGAATTTGCGTGACAATATGGTTAATCCCGACAATTTTGACGTTCTTGTAGATTGAATCTGTTTTCGCCGTTAATTGGCGAAAGGACTTTTTCTCCATCTTTCCTGTCCGCGCGTCAATGGTACGTGTGTCTGTCATTTACTGTTATATATATAGCTGAGCACTTTCTGTCCTTCGCCCTGTGTACTTTATGGTAAAACTGACAGAACGGGCATTCCTTCTTTTACTAACTGTCGTTCTGAATAAAGACATAAAGTAGTATACCGTAGGTGTACCCCCACCGAAGCGACCCAAAACTGTACTTACAGTCGAATATCATAGAATCCATACGTACCATTGCGTAGTACTTAATCAAGATAACATGTATCCCTGAGCAGAATGCAAATATAACAAGCTATTAGATAATCATTAATTAATTGTATATTATGTAAACCATGATGTCGCGTTTTGTAGAACCGAATCAAGGAAAGAGTTGGTGAGCGAACTGACAAATAAACAGACAAGGTAACAAACAAACAACAAACAAACAAACAAACAGACAAGGTAACAAACAAACAAACAAACAAACAAGCAAACAAACAAACAAACAAACAAACAAACAAGAGAGAAACAGACAGACAAACAAACGAACGAACAAACATGCCACGGCCAACAGGTAATTGTGAAAGGTTTCCATAGTGGCGATGTGTAACTTTGTTTTGCTCGTGTTTCAACATTATTCACTTGTTTACAGTCCATGTTCATTGGCGTCCGACTGTTTCGGCTGACCACCGACCTTCGCCCTGACGCTCCCCGCGTCACCTTGCAGGTGGACGTCGTCTTCCTCCTGGAGTTTGATTCGTTGGCGGGAGCGTGGCAGGTCACTGTGGGTCACAGCGATTGCCCGAGCATCAACCCTGCCTGCTCAAGTATGCCAAAGTTCACTTGCAAGGTGACAACCCACGATGGCTATGCAACATGCACAAAATTACGCTTGTTATATGCGGAATCATTGCTAACTTTTATTCGCAATTTTGAAATTGATATTTGTGTGCTGGATGGCACCCTCAGCACCCTTTGCGTTAGCAACGGGTAGGGGATGGAGCCGTGTGATTGTTGTTGTTGTCATGCTCATTCTGTTTACATGTGATTTCACTAGTGTGTGGGAATGCGTATTCGTTTTCTGAAAGCAAAGCAAACACGTTTCCGTCCATTCCTACGCAGTATGCATTGAAAGCAATTCGTGCGCTATTCACTGCTGCTTTCAGATGAGCCTTTTTCGTGCGCCTGTTTCAGATTTGAGCAGGCGCCCGAGTGAATGGAAGCAGCGATGCGTTTCCAATCAATTATGAACAACTAATACGAAGAAACTCTTACTATCCGAGCCGCATGCACTGCTGCCCTCACGGCTGTTCTGTTGGGCTGCTGCAGGTGGAGCCGTCGCAGCCGCAAATGTGGCGCCACATGGCCGTCAGCTACGGCCACGGCACACTGGAGGACGGCCGCGTGAGTGAGGTGGAGCTTTTCCAAGACGGAGTGTCGCTCTGCGGAGTCTCTTTCCCAGTCTCCAATTTCGCCATGCCCCATACTTTGTGCGCCCCCTTCCCCCGCCCCCATCTCCCACTGCTAAGTAAACCCAAAGAAGCCGTAAATGTTATCTACCCTACAGTGTGTACTCAAACAGCGTACATTTAAAGCAACTAGGTATTTTCTGCCTTCCACACTTTATTATTCGCATCCTGCTGACGCTGCTGGTGGGCTCGTGTTGATGTTAACTCTGCGCAGACCGGACGTGGCGCACTTCAAGTCGTGGTTCATCGAGACCCTGGACCATAGTGAGGTGGATTGGATCGACGCCAATGTGAGCGACATCCGTCTCTACCGCGGCGTTTTGGACCCGCAGGCAATTTTTGTCCTCGCTTATGACTTCGAGGTGCCAGTGCAGCCCCGCATGCCCCACTCGAGCTCAGCGTTTCAGAGCTTGTGGTCCCTTTATGAAGGCTCAGTATTAATCTATGATTGCTAAAACCCTTGCGCGTTTCTTGTTCTGGCTTATTCATTTTCCATTATTCATGTCTTCATTGTGAGCTCGTGATTTGGACTTCGTATAAACATACATCGTCCATGAATGAACTCACTTATTCGGTAATGTATCCATCCATCGATTCATATTTGTAAATCTGTGCGAATGCTTAATCATTCGCTCGTCATATTCTTTGCTTTTGTATTCATTCGCTCGTCCATTCCTTCATCCACCCGCCCATTCGTGTTTTGCTAGCTTACTCGTTTGTCTACGTATCCATTCATTCACTCATTTATTACTTGTTTACTTGCATAACCTTACAGAGAATCCAGTGCATGTCTCTGGAAGCGAACCAGAACGACGTCTCGTACGTCACTTCCTTTGGGCAGTCGTGCCGAGACCTGTCCCTGCTAAAGCACAGCAGCGGGCTGGACGCGGCCTGCATGGTGGCGGACGCGTACAGTCGCTGTCCTGTCTCCTGTTGGGATCCGGCCTACCACTGCTGGGATGGCGTCTACTCCATCTATCGAAACCCCACCGCCCAGTTTACCTCCACATGGTGCGCCCATCAGCCACAGCCAATGTCAATCCTCTTACCTTTTCATCCCCATTTATGTTGTCTGAAACTTAGCAATGTTGGGTTCGGCTCTAGTTGAAAATTCCGTATTCATTGGAATTTGTTTGTGGTTTCGTACTCACATTACGACACCAAAACTTAGTGTATGTTACATATCGGGCTCTCGGATGAATACATGCAGCAAAGCATCATCCGAGAGCCCATGAAATCATGTGTATATTGAGTCCGTTTTGAAGTTGTGGCGTCATTTGAAATGTAGGTTTTCATGCAATTATTCATATATTGAAAGCAAGGAGAACACTGTGGGTGTGCTGGCTGTGTCATCAAAGAGCACATATCGATGCGAAACCTACTTTGCTTTGTGGTGGAAAAGTGCGGCTTGCTGAAATGGTAGCTCTGGCCTGAACTTGCCGTCCATCGTGGCACACTGCGACAGGGAGTATCAGCGCGAGGATCAGCCGCCTGGCGTGAATCGGCTTGACACCCGGGTATGTTCAACCTCATCTCCTTAAATACCATTTTCTACCGCCGCCTTTCCATTGACGTCTCGTTCTTGTAGAATGGCTCGCTTGCGTGTTCCCTGTCTCGCGATTGCATATGCTTCATTTGTGTTCTTACAATCGGTTAACGAACAATTTGAAATTTTAGCAGATTTTCGTTTTCGTCCAGTATAAAATCATTTCCCTTATGAAATAGTTTGCAGCTTCATAAAGCAGGGCGCCGCGTCATATTAGCAAGAAATGTGGGTATACTGTTATGTATTTCTCGTTACCCGTATGTGCACAATGGAGGCTGCACGTGAGTCTCCTGCCCCCATTCCTCTCCCGTGATTCGTTTTGCAGGGTCAGGTGTGGAATGCGCTGTGGGGTCAAGTTGAAAAAGTGGAGGCGGGGAGTGTTATAAGCTCCGTAGAAGGCGCGCCTGAGCTGAAGGTGGCCGGGGACGGCGGCCGCTTGTCGACGCCCGACAATCTGGGCTGCGTCCCGCCGGACCTTTCCGCGTGGGAGGGCCTTGATCTGCAGCGCGGAATCGACTACGCGGCGCGGATGCGCGACGCGCGCGATAAGCTGTGCAGCGCCAAAGTGGCGTGGGAGACGGTGCAACAGCAGGAGGGGGCGGACCCGGTGCTTGACAACTTTGCGTACATCAACGAGGACGCGCCCGGATTTGGCGCGGGTTTGCTCGACTCGAGGACGAACAGGTAACTTTTGCGCGAAGTGAAGTGCCTGTCGCTCTTTCTTGTTTCGTCAATCATCCCATTTCACGTTTCATTGGGCATATCCTCATGAGCAATGCCGCCGCCGAACTCTCCGCAACATCAACGAGCTTCGCACGACGTTGTTCCGACGAAACCCGCGCGACTCTTGTTTCGTGTTCGTTTTAAGTCGTCGATAATATGTACAACTACTGTGTATTCAAGATCCACTTCACCACTGTGCAAACCTCACAAAGGTGCAGTAAATAGACGAACGACGAGGAATTTTGTGAGTACGACATAAAACTAGGTTATTGCCATGAAGCACCTCCAGCATTCTTTACTTTTTCTTTTGAGAGCCATTGCATTGAGGTGTCAATTATACTGCTAGCGTGGCAAGTTAGGGTTAACAAGCTAGTTGCGTCGGTCCATTAAGACGAGTCGGCTTGGCTCTCGGAACACTCACCCTCGTGCTGTCAATATTTCTATCCTCGTCCTCTGTAGTTGTTGGGTTTGGCGTATTAATTGACCCTGTTGCTTTGTTGTCGACGCCGCTCTGTTTGTGCCGGGCAGCTTCACCATCGTCTTTTGGGCCCAGAGCACCGACACGGAGGGGATCCACGCCGTGAGCCTCACGGGTGTCGACTCCGACGATAACGTATGCTTTCAGATCGACGGTCTGCAAGCGCTGGTGCTGCCGGTGCGACTATACGCCCTGAACATAAACTTTTTTCACTGTCCCTTTTGTCTGGTTGGCATTCTGGCTATGCATTTTTTCATTCACGTGTTTCATAACAGAGCGCGCATGATATAGGTATGAATTCTCTTTGATATTGATTATTTAAAGGTTCAATCAGTAATAATTTGAATGGCGCTGCATTTATTTATGCTAAGCACTACTTTTCCTGACTCTCTTCAACCGTCCACAGGCGGATGGCGCGACCGCCTACGCGTTCCCCGTCATAGAGCTCATCGATCTTCCGGATGAGGACCTGCAGTGCGCCACCCTTTCCTTCCAATTTCCCGCGAATCTACGTTTCGTATCAAATGCAATCGGACGTCCAATATTAGTCGCTGGGAAAGCCTAGTAGCGGTAGTATGTTTTTCATGGCAAGTCCGACACGAGCTGTTGGATCGGTATTCATGGGATGCTTGAAGCTCTTGCTATACGGCGAACACTGCGAAGTAATTGTGTGGGCACGCCAGTAGCAGCAGATAACAACTTCACTCAAATGATTAATGGAATGTTGCAAATATATTTGACTACGGACGGGAACCTCTATCTCAATTCGATTGTTATTTGACGTGGTATGGTTCTGCAACTCTTTTTTTGAACGCCAGGCGCGGCAAGTGGGCCTTCTTTGCCATCTCCTACGACTTTGAAGCCTCGAGACTGATTTTTATGGTCAACGGTGTCCACGAGAACTTCTATATGCCGGTACCGTACCCCCCATCTTCACTTCGCATGATGAAGGAAAGTCTTTAAGGGTCGCATGACTGAGCAGAATAAGGGTAACTGTCATTTTGTTTCAAACCTGTAAAATGCTGCGGAGGCATGTTTCACATAGTAGTTCGTATATGAGCAGGCGACGCAACGAAACTGTGTTACATTGCTGCTTCACACAGATGTTTGAAAATATAATCCGCATTTCATTCTTTACACATGCAACACTGCCAATGCGTTTTTCCAAATTCATTCAATCATTTGCATCATCAGAATCTTTGTAATTAACGCCAACCTTAGCGGTTTTCCTCTCGTGTGGCGCCGGCGTCAGCAATTCACAAACATTCACATGGTTTTCTATGTGAATTTCCCAGTTAAACGACATTATCCAATGTTGATACTCCATTTCGGCGTTGACGTATGTTTTCTCGTTTTGATCCAAATAACACACTCTGTCAGGTGCAATAAATAGTCGCACGCGGCCTATTTGAAGCACCTAATGGGATTTCTGGTTTGTAATGTGTTTCACACTGTCCTGGCTTTTTTCTCTCACTGGTGAACAGAACAATCAGGCCGACGGCTTCGTCTCGTCAGTACTTCCCGGGCAAAACGCTACTACTTCGGAGGAGGTTCTGTACTACGGCTGCAGCGGCTTGCGGCACCTCATCAACACCGGAAACGACATCGTGCTCTCGCCGCCACGCGTTTTTGGGCGCGCCCTGTCAGCCGGTAGCCTGCAAAAGCTGTTCATCGAGAGCCAATCGACGGTGTCGGGGCTGCAGGGGCCCCTCGCATCCCGCCGCGAGCGTCGAACGCCGACCAAACTTTCCCGCAGCGCCTTCAACTTTGACACATTTGCGATGTCACCACCTTTGGTTCTACAGCGCCGTGTCAGCGGGACGAGCACCGACGTCAACATTACCACTGACGCGAGTAGCCTCGGTGGTTACTGCACAGAGGTCAGGCTCGCCATTACGCGACATTAATCTTTCGCTTTCCCTGCGATTTGAATTTGAAATTTATATTATCGGACGTCTAACAGGATAAGCGTCGGATGTTGAGCTCATTTGTTTGTCACAGTTTACTTTCAACGGCCAAATTGAAACGGCGTACTCAAACAATTCGCGCTTGCTCTATGCCGAGTCGCTGCTTTCTGGCGAGTGACCGAATGGGACTGGTGGGAATTAGGATTCAGTGTCGCAAAAAATTGAAGCTTTGGACAAAGCTTTGACTTGAAATTCATTTGTCCAGGTCCATATTGGTACAGTATTCGCGTGTGACGACATTGCTGGTTTAACAGTTGCGAGTCTTTATTTAAGAAATGTGAAGGTTAGATGGGTACATGTTTGCTCTGACAGAGACATTCTGCCAGGTCCGTAAGTTCAAGTTGGTCGCGACAGACTACTTGGACCGCCCGCCAAGCTGAATAATCCATTCCAAGAACGATGAACAATGCTGTTGACCAATACTGTGCATCCACACGTGCTGTCACGGTCTGCGGCCAGCACGACGAGTGCCATTAGGGCTCAAATCACCCTTCGTGTATATGTCCGGCTGCCATAATTCATCTGCAGTATACTGCCGTAACTTTTCCCGACGACATTTACTTACATCGTTAGTGCCTTAATTAGTATTGTCATAGCACATCCAAAGTCGCAATTCGTCGCTGTGAACACTTGCGACTTCGTGGATTTAGTTACCGCCTCCCTCGCTTGCTTGCCTGTCATACCACCATCGGAAAGTCATCGACTAAATATTATTCGTGGAAAATAATACTCTGACCGTTCTGTCTGTTTTCTCAGGGTAGCGTGTTTCAACGGATGCAAGTGGGGCTGCAGCGGATGCAGGCGCAGCGTTGCCTGTTGCCCTTCAGCTGTGAGGAAGACTCCGGCGTGCAGCACCTCTGCTCAATGCCCACCGGCGAGGTTCCCGATAAGTTTTTTGGCCGCGAGCCCCTTGGCGCGGTGCGTTTTGCACCCTTGGTAGTATAGAGGTACCACGAAGTTGTATCTATCACTCGTAAGCGTAGCGACATACACCGAAAACCTAAACCCTCATATCGGCATATGTTATCTACAGCATCTCTTACTGCACGGGGATGTTATTGATGTCGTCGGCGAGCAGTCGTGATTATGTTGTCAGTCGCAATAATGCTTCGCATCTCACCTCGTGTGGTCGGTCTGAGGAGGAGGTTCAAGGTGCCGGCTCCGTTTCTGAGGCACCGCGGTGCTTTCTGCAGACCGGCGGCAATATGTTCCCCGAGTTCCCGTGGATCTTGGAGAGCAGCATCCTGGTGCGGGACGGGGAGGACCTCAATCCGCGTGAGCAGTACATCGACCTTCAGACGAAGGAGGTTGTGCTGCACTTGAGGTATAACTGACGCCCCGATTTGCTTTTCGCGCTCCGCTTGTTGACAAGTCAGATTTAGTTCTTTAGTTTTTCATAGTGATGGTGTTTTTCAATATCCAAGATGTCGAATGACTCGCGGTAGTTTAGGGTTCGGGTTTTGTCCAACACTGGGACGATTGCTTGTGAATGCGCTGCGCTGTCGCCGCCCCCCACCTCAGCTTCTACTCCCTCAGCCAAAAGATCGCCACTATCCTGACCGTCTCCTTCGACATGACCGCCCCGCGCATCGAGGCCACCGTCAGCTTCCTCGAGGTTTTTGTCGCGGACAGCGACGACTTTTCGAATTGGCTCTGGTGTATTGTGCCAGCAATAATTTTCATTATCATTTTCATGTGGAAGGCAATGCCAGCCGCCATCGAGGTACGCACCCCTCACAGATTTTATCTGAGTTGCGACCTCATTCGTATGTGTTTTATTGCTCTGTCGGTTACAAGCTTTTTACGTGTGTAAAATACTTCGCGACTGTTCAATGTTTGCTTGTTATGAATAATTAATTCATCGTTTAAATCCTCGGGGCTGAGCTCGTAGCGTGCTCGGGTGGTTCCAGGAGGCAAAGGGGATCCTGCGGATGGCGCCCGCACTGAAGCGAAAGATCAGCGGGATGTCGAAACATCTCAGCCGTGCGGTCACCCGCGGCTCCGTGGCGCCCTCCAGGAAGCCACACCCCAAAAGGTCTGTCCTTGCCCGTTCACAACACACTTGCCTCATTCACACAACGGTACCGCCCCACAGCTCGCGTCATTCGCGAACGCGTGAGGCTCAATGTTTCAAATGGCGAGATCGATTGTGTGTATCGTTTATGATTACTCACAACTCGCCACGCTACAGATACACGGCAGACACGACACAGCCGGACATGCTGGACGTCCTACTATCACTGGTCCGCCCCGCGCTCCCGCCCCCCTATCTACCTGTCGTTTTATTTGTGGCTGTGTCCCATGAGATCATCACACCATAGTTCATAGGTAGCATGCGCTTTCAAAGTTCTTTCATCGCCTTCGACTGTCAGTTTCGACTTGGCTAGTCCTTCGGTACTGTAATGACTCCCTTTTTTTCCTCTCGTCTGTCCACCCGTCGGCTGTTCGAGGGTCCATCTTTCTGATATTGTGTCAGTCTATCGCTGAGCTGGCGAATTTGCATATTCGCAGGCACTTCTAATGTACATGCTCGTCCTGATCGTCCACAAGTCAGATACCTCGACGATGGCAAATGCCTTCGGTGAGTTGAGCGAGACGGACTGGTCCGACCCCACCCTCAGCTTCCAGGGCAAGGCAGGCGCCCCCCCCCCCCCCCCCCCCCCCCCCCCCCCCCCGCTTCAACCGCCTTGCATCCCTTTCGACCGCAGTGATTTGCTGACCAAAATAATAAAAAAGTAACAAATGTTGTCGGGCTGCTTACATAATATGCACGTTTTCTGGCTCACAGGTGCAGCGGTTTCTGGTACAGCTGTCGGACGTCATCGACATGGCAAGCGTGAGTAGTTGCCCCCTCGCCACTTCCTGTCGCTGTATTAAGCATATCGATTGCGAGAATAAGCCCCTCGCACTACTTAGTAGTCACATTGCGAATCATGCTCGCATCGTTATAGCCTCTGGTTTCGTGAACACTTGGTTTTGTGAGCTACGACGAGAGGATATCATTTTATTGTACCCGCCTCGGCCCTTCCCTCATCACCCTTTTTGTCGCGTAATCGAAGTCGAACCTGCTTGTATGTCGCCGAGCTGCTCTTCTAATGCTGGATGTGCGGACTTGCTGTCTGTGGAGCGGTTCTCTTTACGCCAGGCTGTCCGATCGAGAAAGCTGTGTTGTGAGTGATGTGTTGTACGACGGGGAGAAAAGACAGCGTACCTATAAAGGTTTGTTTTAGTTGGTATGTGTATGTGCTGTTGCAGGCGGACGAGACCCTCGTCACGGTCGCCTTTTGGCTGCTCGTCATCTGCGCGGGGCGCATGATTGTGTTTATGAACATCCACCCTCACATCAGCGGCATCGCTAAAACCTTCCGCGTTGTTGGTTTTGAGCTCTTCAACTTCCTCCTCTCCTTCGGCATCATTTTCGTCTTCCTCGCCTTCTTGGCGCATATCAGGTATTATGTGTGTAGTCAAAGCGTGGTGATGAACAAATATTTGTCATTTAGATCGTCGCGACATACAAATTTTGCTTGGCCGTCGCTCGTTTATATTGATCACGACTTGCGCAACTATGAGGTCTGACAATCATAGTGTGTGTGCGTAGGTTTGGCCATGTGTACGACGAGTTTTCGACCATGCGGGCGTCAATGACGACGCAGTTTGCGATCCTCATCGGCGATGACATGCCCGACTACACGACGGACACCATGATGTGCATCTACGTTATTGGCTACGTTTTTATTTGCACCCTCGCGCTCCTCAACTTTCTGCTCGCCATTGTCGTCAACGGCTACACAAAGGTTGGGTTTGCTTTGCGGTTTGGTCCTTATTGAAATGTGACTGGACGGACGTCCGTGTTTTCCTTTGTTTTCATCGGAAGGGTGAACGTCGGCGTCATACATCAATAATGATTAGCTTCCTGACGTCCTATATTACATACTATGTTATCGCCAGCTGTGCCCAAAGCTTTGTCAAGGAATTAATTCGAGCTATTTATATGTCGATACTATACGAGATATGCAGCTCCCGTTTTCGTCCCATTGGTGTACGGAATGGGCACCCGCGCAGAATGAACACTGCAGCTGAAATACGATGGTTATTTTCGTGTCTCTATTTGCGACAAGGTGAGCGAAGCGGCGCTGGAGAATGAGGTAGTGAAGAGCCTGGGCGCAGATATGGCCCGCTCTATGGCGGACGAAGTGAAATGGCGGCTGCGCCCTCGGCGTCGCAAGTGGCCTAGCAAGAGCGGTATTCTCAACCGTATGGTCGAGACATACGGCGATATCCTCTCCGAGCACGGCAGCGACCAAGTGTACCCGCTGTCGCGGTCAGAATTCGTGCACCTACTGCGGCGACATTCGCCATTGACGGAAGGCGATGAAGCGCCGGGGGAGGACAGCGCGGCGCCGCCCGCCCACGGGGAGCTATCTGAACCCGACGCCGTTACGCTCTTCAATCATTTTTACACCCTGGACTGCTTGCGATACTTTCACGAAGTAAGGAGCCGGGCTAATTGATGGCTCCTCGAGACAGAGCCTACATGTCTTGGCTGGGGCTGGCCGATGATGCGATGCGAGCCATTACTCTGTCATTTGTCGGCTGTTATCATTTGATGACGGTCATCAACAGCAACTCACAGTAACCAGCTTTACAAAATATAGCGGCATAATTTTTTGCGCAATATTCGACGTTCGGCATCTCATTCTACGCAGTTTATGCCTGCGCCGCTACTTGGGCACATGTTGTTCGACACAGTCGCTGCCTTGGTGCTAGTTTTCACAGGTTAGTTTTTGCAGGACGAGAATCCCACTTTCCCTGTCCGTGCTCATCTTGTAACCAATTATTTTTTGAGGACCAGAATTAGCCAATAGAAGAACTTACATATTAGATACTAGAGTATCCCGTGCAACTAATTCAAATTATTATCGTACTATTGCAATGCCCGATCGAATCGACCGTATTATTATTAGAGGCACCGAAGCGGATACCATTGTTTCATCAGTCGATCACTCTTTGCACGGGAAAAAGCCAGGGTTTCTCTTTGTGTTTGAGAGTTATGTAATCCCTTGTTGCGTCTCGACGTTTCATCGCCGCGGGCGAGTCGCACGCCTGTCAAATCGCCATCACCATATGAACGTCCGACAACTATGGGTAACGATGGCACATCCAAACCCGAACGGTGGGTCTCTCGTAATTATGCGCTCCGCGTGCAATATTTACGGTATTAGATTTTTGTTTTCAGCTCCATGATCGGGTTGTCCACGTGCTTTGAGTGTTCATTCTTGAAGCGGGGGCTACTACGGGGCTAGACGTGCGCTTGGAGGTCCGCCGTATTGGGTCGGGAGCTTCTCGAGATCGGAAACAAGCCATCCTACCGTCACTAAAGACAATAATAAATTTCAAAGTACTCCTGAACCGCAAGACAGGGATGGGTCGGTAGCTCGAATGAGCAACGCCGACCGTCTTGGCTCAGGGGCTTGCCTCCCGAGGAGCGACATACCGGTAGACATAGGGCCCGTTGAACAACATGCACCGTCCACCTCTTCTCAACCGAGCCCAGCTCACCCACGTCAGTGGATCCGTAGAGGCACCATACGGTACACACATCAAGGCGCAGCTTTCCAAAATTCGAAATCTGTCCCCCCAACAGCTCCCGCGTCACCCAATTGAAATTGAAATTGAAATTGTTTACAACAATACCGGTATAAACCGGTTGCTGTCTCTGGGCCCCCCCGTTCAACGCCAGTCATTTGTGGACTTATATGTTGGAGTAGACCGTAAACCACTAATCCCAACCTCTCCATTGGCAGTGACGATACCGTCCAGAACATACATTTAACCATGTATTTATTATTTTTTGATCTACTATACGTACTTTTTTTGGATACAATATGAAATAAAAAGTGTCGCTAGTCTCCACGATACGCGGCCTGCTCCAGCCGCTGCGGGGTCGTTGATCAGCAAGGCTGATCAGCTTGAGCTGGTCGAGTCGAACTTGCCTCATCTCGGCTCGTGTGCGACTCCGGTCGTGCCGGAGCCAGGGGGAAAGGCAGGTGAAAAACCCCCTCGCTCAGGTCGTCGTCGGTCCCGTCTCGATCCGTGCTCAACCCCGCCCGAGGTATTAGCTGCTCCTCCCGACGCAGCGCGCCACCTAGACGAGTCTTCTCTCCTCCTTCGGGGGCTGAGAAGAGAAAATAATTAGGCTGCAGACGGTGTCCGGCTGGCTCTCCTGCCTCCGAGCAATATTTTTTTATGTCCCGTGTCCTTGTTCCGTCTGTTTCCAACACCTATCTGATCGCGCTGTGGCCGTCCTTACTCTCCCCCGGTGGTTTACGTTGTTAGGGGGGCGCCTTTATGAGCATTGTGCCGTTACGATAACCCTAGGCACACTGCATGAGGCAACCTATCGATAACCGGGTACCGACTAGGGAAGGGGTTGGAAGAACACATGGATCGAGTCGCCGGTCCTCAAAAGATGGTGGGCACGGGAATTTTTCCAAAAACCCCCCGTACCGGGTTTCTCCGGCGGCGGGTGATCCTAAGGACCGCCGCCGCCAGACCGTGCCGCTCCTCCGGCTGCGACCGACCTCCGTCATGCGTAGCATCAGGCCTCGCCCCCAGGGGAGACTTAAGGCTCTCACGGGGCTGGCGACTGCTAGCGAGCGCCGTCCCCTAGCGTTGCTTCCCAGCTGTCCGCCGCCAGCTCCAACACCCTCGTCCCACCGCCGATCCGTCCGTACCCTTCTTCGCCCAAAATATTTCACAAACGCCGCCCCCGCCCCATCGTCGGGAGAGTATCTGCGAGTATTTAGTCGCGGAAAAGACATATCAGACTGGCCGAGCGGGAGATTCATGTGCCGGTGTACGGATATTATGTTTTTCCAAAACCCTCCGTACCGGGCTTCCCGACAGCTGTTGATCCCGCGGATCGCAGCTGTCGGTACCTCGTTTAGCCCCCTACCGTGCCAGGCGTGGCACGGCTACATGGTTATCAGCACCCACCGCGTGGAGGTAGAGGTAGGTGCCGACGTCGCTCTCCGGGGCCGCCGCCGCTGCGCCGCCGGCGGGTGCCCGCGTCACCCACTTCAAAATCAAAATGCGTACCCACCTTAGTCCCGCGGACCTATACATTCCGCCATCGCTTACAAAAATCCCTCTCCACGGGACCGGCGCACCACATCACGCCCCACCGAGCGTCTGGACGTTCAAGTCCGCCGCCAACACCCAACAAACCCATGTCCAATGGACATGGTCGTGTACCGCCAACACAAGAAACCCACCACGACCCCGCCTCTCACCCTCACGACAGACATATATCTCCCCACATCCTACTATAATCCCATATTGGTCACCATGTCTTCGGACTCTAACCTCCCATCAACGTACATACCGAGTGACATACGCTACTGCGGGATCGGCCCGCGTATGCGCACACCGCGGACCACTACATCCCCCGGAGCCGTCTAGCGGGCCATCCGCTCACTCCATTCATCACTCCGCCCCAACCACCCCCAGCCGCCCAAGACTTGGGCACTGCACTTGAACCCTCACCTAGACGGGGACTCTTGACGCCTATGGTCATCACCGCCCCTAGGTCAACCATTGACTTGGGACGGGCCGCTCACCTCTTGGCCCGCACAGTCGACTCGTACCCACTCGTACGACTTCCAAAACCCTCCGTACCGGGCTTCCCAATAGCTGCTGATCCCGCGGAAAACAAGAAGAACAACATGAACACCGACAAGGAAAAAGGGAGGGGAAACACAAGGGAAGAGTGAATTTGCTGGTGGATTCCACTACCTTCTTTGTAATTAAATGTATTTTGGTTTCTATGTTTCTTTTTGAAATTCGCCGGTATAATATGCAATTTCATTAGTTCAAGATGAAGAATTGTTTTACCGTGGCGGGCGTATCACGCTGACCCCGTGCCAACGGCTCCCGCGGCGACGAGCGGAAGCGTCGTGAAGTCGCGTCGTTGATGCGGCGCGCGGGGCGACACGCATGGGCCACGCCGGAAGCGGTGGAGCGGCCCGCAAACACAGCGGTTGATGCGCTTACGCTGCCCATCCTACTGATGGCCTTCGCAACAACGGCCCGCCGCATGCGCCTCTCCTAGAAAAACAACGTTTAATCCACGATGTTGAGGTAGATATATAATAATTTCAAGAATATTCATCCCTTGCGATGCCAGCGACAGAAATGCCCGCTACAAGGAGTGGCATCATCAATCGCGCCGTCGGTGCCGCGGGACGTCCGGGAAGCCGGTAGCTATCGCTAGCTAGGTGGGAAAAAGTCACCCGCGGCTCGGGAAGGGCGAGCACTGCAATGTTGCATATCGGTGCTTGTGTGGTTCGCGTGCCGGTAACATGGTGACGACAAGAAGGGGCGACGCGGACAGCCGGTGAGAGGCCCCGCGAGCGCATCGTATGATGCCCTTGCGCTACCAAGCTCACTGATTGCGCAACAGTGGCCCCCCGCAGGCGCCACTCCAAAAACATAGCACTTCAATCCACAATTTTGATGTTTACTTATTGTTGAAATTGCATATACTACAATTTCAGAAAGAAACAACCCGTGCTATTATATCATGCCAACGGCAAAAACATCCGATGCGAGGAGCGGCGGCGTCGTGTACTTGCGTCTTCGATGCCCCGGTTCATCCGGGTTTTCATCGCTAGCTAGGTGGGTAAAGCCAATGCACAGCTTGGGAAGGGCTGGCATTGCAATATTGTTAAACATTGCTTGTATGGCTCGCGCAACGGCGACACGCATGGGCGACGCGGGCAACGGCGGAGAGGCCTCGCGGCCAACGAGTACATCGGATGATTCCCTTGCGTTGTCCAACCCACTGTACGCGCGTCAACGGTAGCGGGGGGAAGGTGCAGCTAGACTAATTCGACCACGGGGATTGCGTTAGTGAGGTCAAAATAACGTGATGCCCCGTGATGCGATGTATTCTAGACATGGCGATGGGAGATATTCGCGGCGACCGTGAATCTGGAAAATAGAAGTAAAATACTCGTACTTGTCGCGGAGTCCCGTACAGGAAACCACGTCCGAAAGGATATACATAGTACATGTTGAGCGAAATTTATTACAAGAAAAAGCAGTAGAGACCACCAAGCAAAAAGAAGGAAGGAGGAAAAAACCTAGCCCGAGGAAGAGGAAGGCATGCCACAACATCAACACTGCCCTATTGCAAAGCGTCGCGAAGACAAGAACCCAAAGTACCATGAAGAGTAACAGAAAGACGTTGCATGAATTCTCCCCACACATCCCCCCAAAAACGCCGAAAAGGAAAAGAGTTAGTTCGACGAACGAAATGTTGCATACGGACATAGCTGTCAGAGCGCAAAGAACGAGAGTCAACATCACCCATGCCAGGCAAGCGACGAACTGCCACCAGAATAGCAAGGCGAACAACCAACTCAACCGCCACAGGCACCAACCGGCCCCCGTCCTCTAGAGCGAAGAGATAGTAGTCATTGAACCTAACCGAAGGCGTGCCAAGCAAAGCGTAAGTACGGAGGTCCGCATCGAGCTTACCATTCTCAGCTCCCAATGCAAGACGACCCGGGAGTGGGAGACGAGCACCTATATGAGGAACATTGGTGTTCGTGCGGGCACTTGTGACCGTCACATCATCAACAAGATGACGGTGTGGAGCCATGAAGTCTAACCAAACCACATCCCCATGGCGATCTAGAGAAGCTCCCGATCGAATACGGCGGACCTCCAACCGCAAATACCGCCCCTTAGTAGCCCCCGCTTCAAGCATGAACGCTTCAAGCATGTGGACAATCCGATCGTGTAGCTGAATGACGTACAAAGAGCACGGGCAACGGGGGATGTGCTCCATAAGCAAAGCAATTGTTGACCGCTCACCCGATATGCAAGTGCCCAATACCGTCGACGAAGATCCATACCCACGAGACTCCGAGGGAGCCGCATTGCACCGAGGGCACTTCCGAACATTAGAGGCGCGCTCCGCAATGAAGCCAAGCACATGGTGTGCTATATAACAATCGGATGGCACCTTCAAGCTGGACTCATGTGAAGCGAAAAAGGGAGCCAAAGCCCCGCGACCCGTACCCGAAATCACCCTCATATAGTCCGGTGGGGAAGGTTTGCAAAGCGCCAAGAGGTCAAGGTAGGCCCGGGCACGAAGTATGCGCGAAATACCCCGTTGAATTTCGCCTCCAAAATCTCCCAAGCAAGGGAAAGCATTGGGAGTCGGGAGTTATAGGCAAGTTGATTAGGTAGGACGCGCCCCCGCATTGTTAACCGGAGATACCACCAACTCGACACCGGGCCCAAAATAATCGGAAAGGTCTTGATTTAGTGTGTTAGTAGTCAACACCATACGAAACCCCCCTCGCTCACGTTGTCGATGGTCCCGTCTCGATCCACGCACACGCACCGTCGCACCCTCGTCCGAAATACATAGTGTCATACATTAACCCTGAAGTAACTCGCACCAAAAAGTTTGACCATGAATAAACTTGTTGATGTACACTCCTCCACAAAAGTTCGGACATGCATTATTTTTAACATAAGCTAGTCAAGAACACGCTCCTCTCTTACCACGTCAAGCACGACGACACCCAGGTAACACCAAAGTGTAGGAGAGCCGGGACGCAAGAACTTAGCCGCCATTCGGTATGGCTTGGCCTCAGCTTAAAGCGAATGTTGTCGGTGGAGTCCATCAAAATAAGCCCATAAATTCCTAGGAAATTGTCCGAACTACACACGTCGTTTTGAGCGCCACGCTTGGGCATTGCTCACGCGCTCATACCAAGCTGTATATTCCTCAGTATTCCACATCACCGTATTTTTCAAGACTTGCTAGAGGGGGTTTGGAGGCGTGGACGCCGTGTGTAGTGCGCGAGGTTTGGTTTGCGGGTGTGTGATGAATGGAGCACGGAAAACCCGCATGCATTCGAAAAACAAGCGAGTAAATTAAGAGCCCAAATGACGCAGGTTTGGATAAACACTGCACGCTGAAAATAGGTGAGGGCGATTGGCTTTTGTGAGGGGCGAGGTCCAATTTGGCCGTTTGGGACGCATCACGTTGACGACGGTGTTTTGAATGCTTTGGTACGTGCATGCGCCAACCACACCCGCCCCCGCGTGGCGTACGTTGGGAATTGGGCTCGTAAATCAAAACAAATGAAGAATTGGTAAGCATTATCGACAAGCCCCGGACAAACCGCCTCATGAAGCGAGTCAAATTCGATGAGTGTTGCTTGGCACTGCGGCTCAGCTTTGCAAGAATATTGTGGAAATTAGAATAATCCACCGATTTCTCTTTGTGGGTTGTTGAATTTAACAGTAGGTGCGATCGACGCGCGTTGAAAATGCGGGTCCAACCGTAGATGTCCAACAAAGTTTGACCTTATTTGAGTAAGTTATGATCGTTTGAACAATACGGCCGCACGCAACTTTCCCTTGCTTGGGTTGTGCGCACATCGGCGGTAAGTATACATACGCGATTTCGTGCGTTTTCCCCACAGCGGCTTGCCCAACACCTCCTCCCTCAGTCGCCTTTGCATCATACATGCGCGACCGTCGCATAATAAGCACTCACATTGCGGCGTTGTGCGCCCGTTATTCTTTTCGTCTAACCGGCACGGCGACTGTTTGAAAGAGCGTGCCGCGCGGTTGCATGCGTGATAATTTCAAGTACTCAAGCCCGGTAGTGCTTGAATTCGTCTTCGTATTTGTCGGCGCAATATTCAACTTGGGCGCCAAAGCATTGCCTGGGAGCATTGTGAGGGGCGAGGTCCAATTTGGCCGTTTGGGACGCATCACGTTGACGACGGTGTTTTGAATGCTTTGGTACGTGCATGCGCCAACCACACCCGCCCCCGCGTGGCATACGTTGGGAATTGGGCTCGTAAATCAAAACAAATGAAGAATTGGTAAGCATTATCGACAAGCCCCGGACAAACCGCCTCATGAAGCGAGTCAAATTCGATGAGTGTTGCTTGGCACTGCGGCTCAGCTTTGCAAGAATATTGTGGAAATTAGAATAATCCACCGATTTCTCTTTGTGGGTTGTTGAATTTAACAGTAGGTGCGATCGACGCGCGTTGAAAATGCGGGTCCAACCGTAGATGTCCAACAAAGTTTGACCTTATTTGAGTAAGTTATGATCGTTTGAACAATACGGCCGCACGCAACTTCCCCTTGCTTGGGTTGTGCGCACATCGGCGGTAAGTGTACATACGCGATTTCGTGCGTTTTCCCCACAGCGGCTTGCCCAACACCTCCTCCCTCCGTCGCCTTTGCATCATACATGCGCGACCGTCGCATAATAAGCACTCACATTGCGGCGTTGTGCGCCCGTTATTCTTTTCGTCTAACCGGCACGGCGACTGTTTGAAAGAGCGTGCCGCGCGGTTGCATGCGTGATAATTTCAAGTACTCAAGCCCGGTAGTGCTTGAATTCGTCTTCGTATTTGTCGGCGCAATATTCAACTTGGGCGCCAAAGCATTGCCTGGGATTTCATGAGATTTGTCAATAAAATCGATGCATGATTACATTTTACTTGCGAAGGTACGAAATCTTGTCAGGACTTTAATGGAGGAGTGTAGCATCGATTATTTATTTGTTGCCAGTACCTGTACGGGTAGTGATTAGGAGACCCGGCGGGCGGGCGGGCGCGCTCGGGCTATGTTTTTGTTGTAGTTGTTGTCCCACCAGTACCTGTACAGTACGTTCAGGAAGGGATACAGGAATAACGGGTCAACCACAGCCACCGTCAAGCCAGAACACAGATGGCGGTCCACACTCCACACCCCACCGCCCTCTCCTTTACGAAGAGTAATATATAAGGCTTAATCCAACGCCCTCTGGGTAATATCCCTTCGTGAAGCCTTGTTCACGCTTCCACAATCGGCTATATGACCGAGTCGTAACTCGCCCTCGCCTCCTCCCGCCATCCTCGTCTTGTACCAGCACACATACGAAACTGCAGCTAGTAGCAATACATTCGACTGACCCCCCCCCCCCCCCCCCCCCCCCCTTGTGCCCCTTCTGTTTCCCCGTCCTTCTTCAATTCAGACTGGCGACTAGATCGTCAACCACCCGTCCGTCGCCATCACCCCGTAGCCCTCTCGCTTCCCGCTACCGCGATGACGGATCCCGATCGGTCGCGCAAAGGGCAGGTGAGGGCGCGCGGTCACGCGCGGATGAGTATGTTGTTTTCCCTCTGACGAGGGCTTTCCTCTACCATGGCGCCCTTCTCTGGTAGCACAGGCAACAACTGGGTGCCCATGACATTGGAGAGTGTTCACTATGGGAGCAAAGAGCTGGGGTGCTCTATTAGTGCGTTTGTGTATGTGTTTGCGCGTGTGTATAGCTGTGTGTTTGGGATGTGTGTGTGCGTGCGTGCGTGTGTGTGTGTGTGTGTGTGTGTGTGTGTGTGTGTAACTTTTTTCTCCTTTTACCCGCAGGAGGGGGTGGATATGCAGTCGCTGCTGCAGACCATCATGCAGATTGAGAATGAGTATGACGACAGCGCGGTGAGCAGCGAGCGCAAGGAGGCGGAGAAGGCGCAGAAGAAGAAGCTGCGGGAGGTGAGGAAGCTGGTGGCTGACACAGAGCAGGGGGCGGAGGAGAAGATAAAGGTCATGATGAGCAAGTGTGTCACTGAGGTGGGCCAGCACGCGCCCCCCTTTCTTCATAAAAAAACATAGCATGCTATGCTCAGTAGACTGTCTATGTGCTTAATAGAGGCTCGCCGTCGCCGGTGTGCACTGACCTGCCTCTCACTCGCTCCTGCATTAGATCAGGGAGAATACCAAGCACCAGATTGAGGATGTGAAGGCCACAAGGCAGATCCAACTATTGACAGCTGAGCGCGACAGAGGTGAGCACGGAATGCGTCTATGTTTGCAGTATCACTGCAGGCTCAAAACTGTTGTGCAGTGGCTGCGGTTTGTGTGAATGGACGGGCCAGGGAAGGTTAAGCATACGTTCGGCTCCTTGCGCTTTCAGTGAAACAGGAGCTGAAGAAGAGCGAGGCATTGCGGGAGAAGTTGCAGACTTTGTGCAGGGAGCTGCAGAAGCAGAACAAGCATGTCGCAGATGAGAGCAAGCGGTTGGCTGCGGAGGAGCAGGAAAAACGGCAGCAGCAGAGTGAAAAGTTTGGGGCGACGGTCAAGGTGGGCACTGCGGATGAGCCCATGTATATCGGTGTAGACCCCAGATACGTTGACCCTCCGTCATAATCTC